>OMKZ01050715.1:0-11916 GCA_900302535.1 Neoniphon sammara | reverse complement strand
AAAAAAATCTATTTTATAAGGGAGCTCTGGCCAAAATGGCATCATAATCAGAAGCAGTTGCACAGAATAAAAATAAGAACAAACAAAAATCAGAACACACAGTGACTATAAATACACAGATTAAACAGCACAATGACAAACATGTAATAACATGAGATGTATAATCAATAATGCAGAGTTAACTGCCAAAACAAGAACAGACAGTAGATAAAAGATCAACTTTGCTTTCGAATAAATTAAGAGGACTAACAAAGAATAGAATATGAGTATCAAATTTTCATTATTGCTGCTACAAAAAGGAGCAGACATCAATATCACAGCATTTGGAGACCATGGAGTCACAGTGATGCACCATCATCACTCGTCACTTGTGATAAGTAATGACATTCTTTATTTCCTGGTTATATCTCGCTGATGATGACTCACATCAGTCTCCAAGGTGTTGTTTTCTGCTTCGCCTTCCCATGTTGGCATTCTTCCTGTTTTATTGCAGTGTTTCTCATAATACAAGGTTCCAAGATAAAAAGAGTAAGGCGGGGCAACTTGGACTAAGTAAATTATAGCAATATCTTTGAATAGCTAAATATTTATAATGTAGGGGTGACTGTTGGTGATTTCATAAGATGTTTACACAAGAGTTTTTGACAAACAGTCATTAGTGATGTGGATGCGATGACCAAGCATATAGAGGCAAATAACAGAACAGCTACAACAGTCTAATAATTTCAGAAAATTGCATCCCTTTACTGTAATGCAGCCTTTAAAAACAGGAAAAATTGGGCTTAGGCCATATCACAATATTATAATATCTAAAATTCCAGACAATATCTCTTATATCATGATATTGAATATCAATATATTGCCCAGCCCTCCTTTGTAGACTAAGTTAATGAACCTTGGTCTCAGGACAGTGTATTCAGTGATAACAGACTATTAATGCATGCTCATTATTTGTCACCCAGTGGGACAGGTGATGCGGGTAAGAGCCCTTAGTTGGAGGTGTTGACCTTCTCCCCCACCCCCACACACTACTTCCCCATAACCCTCTACTATTTACAAACAAGTGGCTGACAGATGGCAGGGTCATTCACCCTGATGCTTGCAGTGGGATCACAAACCTTTCAGCACCATCAACTTATCTCATATTAAATACTGGAAATACAGTAAAAGTAGCTGAGCAGGAAATACGGCGCTTTTGTTATCGTTACAGATTGTGATAGAGATAATTGAAAAGATAACCAAACTCTTGACTGCAAAGTGAGATGCTGCAAAAGCAGGGATATTGAAAGCCAGGCGTGGATTATGTAGTGGACGTGACAGACAATTTTGCACTGTGGTTTTGCGCTGGTGTGATGTGGTGACTGAGTTGATTCGTGGATGGAATGTCGCCAGCCGATTTCAACGCTTCATTACATTGTTTACTTTTTGCTTAGATACGTGATTTGTGCGTCGTACGTTATTGCTAATACATGAATATATATGATCAATATCATGCCCCGCATGGTCATTATGGGGGATGGGGGATTGCACGTGTAAACTGATTCAATCCTTTCCCGTGTTGCATAAAACTCCACGTGCCGTTTCTTCCATCAAACCAAGCATATGCGCGTATTGCTACCAATCAACCGACCTTGAGTCTGTCCTCAGTTTAATGCTTGTGCACGATTGGTCACAGTCGCATAACTGCATGCACTTCCTCGCATCTTATTGGTGGAGAATGCTGTCAGTAATGAAATACCCGCCTCTTGCGGCGTTTGGTTGGATCTTTCCGCTACCCTTTCTCTCGGCGGTGGGTCGGAGCCGCTGTCCCTGTCCTCGCATGTTCCCCTCTAAATTTCTGTTTTGAATTTGATGCCCCTGTTGTAAATTTGCTCCATTCGCGACGCCTTTGAAAGGTCACAGTCGGGCGTCCTCATACTGCTGTTTTATTTTTCACGTATTTGGCGTTTAAAGGCTTTAACCTGAAAATGGCCGTGGTAAGCGGATCGTCTGGGCCGGTTGCCCGGCTTGAGGGCCGTGAATTCGAATACATGATGAAAAAGCGCTCGGTGACCATCGGCAGGAACTCGTCTCAGGGCTCTGTGGATGTGAGCATGGGCCACTCCAGCTTCATTTCGCGAAGGCATCTGGAAATATTCACTGCAAGCGACGATGGGACCGGCAGCGGAGACTTCTACTTGAGGTGTCTTGGTAAAAACGGGGTGTTTGTAGATGGTGTGTTCCTCAGACGGGGCGCCCCTCCTCTGCAGCTACCACGAATGTAAGTTTCTCCTGGGGAACATGTGGATGCTAACGCTACCTGCTAGCCAGCGAGCTACAGTCAACAGTTAACATTGGTTTGATTTGCTTAGCTAGGTTGAGAGGAACACGTGTTTTAGCTTGTTAGCTAGGGCTCGGCATCCTGTCTACAATGCCCCTTTCTTTGTTGTCATTCTCATGAGCAACTGTGTTAATTATCCGACTGGCTGGCTCTCACATTGCCCCCACTTGCTAACGATAGCCACATTCCTCAATGTCTGTGTCGTGTCTAGTCAGCCAACATGAGGACGTAAACACGGTGCTAATGGTAATAATGGAAAAGAGTGAGCTTCCCGTTGTGATATGACCTTTCCTAGGTCGGATGTAACATAATACTGTGTCATTTTAAAGATTCATTAAGCCTCCAGGTAACCAAGTTAGCTAGCAGTTAGCTATTGTAGTTGTGAATGGAGCTCCTATCGACCCCTAAACGTAAACAAACCAAACGTCCCCGCCCTGCCGGCTCACAGCAGCAGGACCGGGCCTGCTGGACTTTTGGCCTTTATTTACCGATTCTTGCTGAATAATACAGTTCATTAATCATCTGCAGAACATTTGACATTAAAAAAAGTCATGGTCTGGACTGAGTTGCTTTTAATGTAAAGTTAATGGGGCTACTTAGCTAGCTGTACGTTGCAGCCTCTAGCCTGCGGCATGGCATAGTTTAACTTTGAGAGTTGTTGTTAATGTGCAGCTGTGAAAAAAAATTGTTTTGGAAACGTTTGGTGGCCGTTGGGGAATCTGTTGCAGAGCCAATACATGGCTGTCTATTGTATGTTGGAAATTTCCCACCAAACTCAATTGAAACATTTGACAATTTCATGTGGTTTTGATTTTTGGCCAACGCACATTCCTCATAGAACTTGACTTCAGACATTTTGGAAATTGTTGATTCACTCTGCTGTTATTTTAAATTCATAAGTCAGCACCCATTTCAATCAAATGTAAGGTTTTAGCATTGGCCCACTTGTTATTGCCACAAGAGGAAGCAGTGAATTACTTACACAAGTTCAGATTTTGCTAAGCATAGTTGCTGCCTGGTAGGTTGGATGTATGCCCAATTTAGGAATGCCTCCTCATAATTAAGAATCAGTAATATTATATTTTCTACTAGGTGCACTTTTCCATCTAAGCAAGGGCACATTAGGTTGCCAAATCTTTTAATGGAGCTTGGCATGTTGTTCAAATTAAACAAGCAAGAGGAGCCAAAACTGATAGGAAAAGAGCCTACCTTGCTCTAAACTACTGAACTAAACCATATTGTATTTCCTTGAGCTGACATTCAAACCACTTTTTTGCACTAAGCAAACTTATACATAAATGTAGCCAGTTGATTTGGGTTGATGAAATTTCTGGATTGTTAAGTCTATAAAAAAGATAACATTGTTTCTTCCTTGTTTTCTGGTGTGTTTTTCACATGATTTAGTTTGTCACTAACTTAGTTCTTGTCTCAATGTGATTTTTCTTTGATTGATTGTTTAATGTCAGTTTCTGCACTGCTGATTGTACGCATATGGACAGTAGTTGGTCAATCATCTCCTTTCCAGTTGCTGGCTTGCTGATAGTATTTTTCTAAAATGATCTTACCATTTTGTATCACCATCATGCATGTTCTTCATTATTTTGTTTTTTGTTTGTTTGTGTAGTAGCCAGTTAACTTAATTTACATTTAGAGTAGTATTGTTGTGGACACTGTTGTACTGGGACATAATTGTGATCTGAACCTTCATTCGATCAGCTGCTCATTCTAGCTGCTACTGTAGTCTGAAAGTACAAGGATCAATTCCCATTCAAGGAACACCAAGTGGTGTTATGTACTCGTATTGATCAGGCTGACTGCCACTAAAGAGCTTTTAATCAGCAAGTGTCCTGATGTACTTGCATTTACTGTAGTTAGTAAGACCCTGCATTGCATAGTTGCAACTTTCATCACGTTTTATCATAATATATAACTCAATCAGGCCTGGATGGTCTATCATAAGAGGGTGCCACTAATGAAGCAGCATGAAAGAACTGGCTGAGTCTGGCCCAAGGGACAGGTTGGTTATATTCCAGGGATTCCTCTTTGGTGATGTAAACAGACTGAAGAGAAAGGAACAGCCACCCCCCTTCTTCCCTCCCCGTCTTCTCCACACCCACAGATTTTCTCCAAGCTGTTGCTCCTTCTCTATTGCTGTCCTCTTTTGTTTATATTCTGCAAAAAGTTGGTTGGGGTGTTTGGGGTGTTAAAACCCTGTAAGTAAAAGTGAAAGTGTTTGCTGTGAGACACAGCAAGTAAGTTTTCAGTTGAACCTGGTTTGTTTACCATCCTCAGAGCTTAGCAGCATAGCAACTGTGCATTTGTGTTTTAGAGTTCAGGCCTCATTGTGCATTAGAGGAGAAGAAAATTGGCAGAGAGGTCCCGATGAATGCATGGTGACTTTGGGAGGTGGGGTGTTGCTTAACAAAATGATCAAGGCTTTCTATTCTGTGAGTTCACATCGTGACGTGTTTTGTTCAGTTGAAATTTCCCATGTGAATTCAAGGGAATATGTTGCATTACTGAGGAATACGTTAAGAATAAGTCTTTTTTGTTTTTGGTGTTGAAAACTTGAAACCCTGGGATCTTTGGATGGGTGATCTACTTCTTCAAGAGGACTTCAGTCTAGTTGGTTTAGCCCCCTACAGCAACGGTGCATTAATGCTGTCCTATAACTCGTGTCAGACTGAACGTCTGTTACAGTAAAACCAATATGCACTGCCTCTTACACAGCATGTACCATGAAATGTGATGTATTAAAAACTTCCTGTTGGTTGCCAGGTGATAACTTGTCTTATACCCACTAAGTTATTTCAAGTTAGAGTTTGGTGTGGTGTTTATGCTTGACCTTAGAACAACATTAAAGGGATAATAAGCCTAGTTAAAAACAGGGACTTTTTTTAAGTATTATTCTTGAGTTCTATCTTCATCAACCACCAAGATTTGAGTGTTTCTATAAGTCAACTGTAATAAAATGAGGTTCTAGGGGTTGTATTTTTTCCAGTAATTCTGTCCAGCAGGGCTGGGTGGGCTTTAGTTCCCCTTGTAGCGTAACGATATTGTCTGGACTCTGGTAAGACCAACCAACTGTCCAGCAAAGTGAAATTATCCCGCTTGTTGGAATTGAAATAGGTACGTCTCTGACTAGTGCTGCAGCAGTATGCTAGCAAATGTTTTCATAGCTAATATCACTGTAGAGCTCACTTGAAAAAACTTCCACTTTCGAGGCTTGTAGTTGTAGAGTTGATGAGAGAATGTCCACAACAGACGCCATCACCAGCTAAAGCTCAGACTGAAGTGTTTTTCAAGCCCTCATCTCTTCTGATATAATATTAGCTTCGTCAAATAACCTTGGGTAAATGGTGGATTTATTTCCAGGAACAGCACAAAATCAGCTTTCATGCTAATGACCTAACAATTAGTGTTCCTCACTACCGTTTGGTGAGGCTAGTGGACGATAACAGGTGCAGTTGAAGGCTGTCAATCAAACAGGGGTGGGAGGAATAAAAATGTTGTTTTTCTGATTGGATCATTCTACTCTTACATGCGATAGTGGCCTTTAGTCCCCAGCAAAACAAATCGTTTGACTCAGGAGAAATCGATGGACAGGCTTCTCTCTGCACTGTAAGGACTTCAGATTCTCACAGTTTCTTGAAGATTTCTACACCCAATGTTGACAGTAAAACTCATTTTAATGAAAAATTTCATACTTTTGTTCACCATCAATCAATAGCAGAGAGGATAAACAGAAAAGGACAAAATGAAGCATAATTGTTTTTGATGTCTCTGTAATTCCATTTAGACTGTGTATTCCTGTTTTCAGAGGTGTGTTGCCTTTTCCCTGCCAGTTACACATAGTTGCTTGATTCTGAGAAATACTCAGGAGTCAGGATCTTCCAAGCTTAATCAGATCTACACTGTGTGGTCTTTGCCAGAGACAGGGACTGTACCCTTCCTGACAGGGTGTTTGGAGGGCACATGCATAATGAATGTGTCTCCCCTCACCAGTCTGGCTCCAGGAAGTGTTTCAGTCTTCTGTGAGTGGCAAAGCTAATTTGAGACGAAGGTGTCGGGGACACAGTTCTCTCGGTAGATGCCAGCTCTGTTAAGGCCTTGGCAAAGAAGTGCTGTGCCTGGCACTCTTAAACAAATGAAAAACGGGGCCTTAGCAAAACAATCTGGGCCTGCTCTGTCTCCAGGGTGTCGGCAGCCTGATCTTAACCGTGATTTAAATTTGTTCCTTCTATTTGGTGCTATCTGTGAATGGTGCAGTCATGCAGAATTTGCTCAGTAGTTCCCCTCTTTCCGCCCTGATCAATAACCAGTGATCAGCCTTTTTCATTGAAACTGAAAACTCTGAAGTGGATTTTTATCTTTACAGTTGTAAATCAAACACGTAAAAACCGATGGTTGGATGTACTTATGATAAACCTCAGACGAATTTACAACGACTGGTTTCAATATTGGACATTCACAATTCACTAGTTGGCGATTAGTTAAAGAACATTTTTTCTTTTTTGGAACGTTCTGATTCAGGTTTGCAGTTTAGGTGGACAATTTGATTTAGCACTTTTTGACAAAATTTTATATCTATTGGACAAATGCTTAATTTGTAAAAGTATAATTTGCATCTGAAGTGTGAAAAAATCAGGTAACATAATTACTTAAACATTTATTCTGTAAGGAATGACAAAAGAGTTGCAACCCATAGCATTCCGTTAGATCACCACAGTGTTAAGTCCTATTTTTTTTAAGAATCATAAATGATTAGATTCAAAGCAGTTTACATTGAGTCAGGCTCACGTCAGAATGATTCAGTCTGTTTATTTTGTAAAGCAGATCGATGCAGTTGAATTAGCAGAATTTATCATCGATGTAATGAATGAATTGTTACACCCCTAATATATAGTCAATCTTAAGCAAACTTTACTGCAGTTGCATATAACCCACAGCTAAGTGAAACACGTTCATGTCCATCATTTGGGAAATTTCAAAAGACGTTCTGGGAAATGCAGAAAATAACTAAATGAAGTAGACAAGACAGGTTTGAAGGACACAGGGAATGGCAAAACCATGAATGTATCACACAGTAACTCTCAGAAACATCACAGATAGATGATGTGTAACGTTCATCCATCCACCCATCACAGCGCACACATCCATGCATGACGTGCATACTGTTGTTTGCATGGTACTGAGGGGAGTGTGCTTGAAGCATGTGTTTATGTTTACCTCAGCACCTAAATTTAGCCATTTGCACCACTGAGACTCTTTGTCCCTCTAGAGGAAGCCTTGCCCTGCACTAACAGTGCTCTGCACTAAAGTAAAGAAGCGGTTTGTGTGATAATTGTTACGGTTTTTGCTGCTTACATGAGTGACTCCCAACTGGTGTGTTTAGGATGTTGGCGAGCTTCTGTGGTTTTGCAATCAGCGCCAAACATAATGATTTGTATTCAGATTTAATTAACTTGCATATACATTGTTTAATTCAAGTTAGTTCAAGTCTGAAAGACTGTAACAGTCTCTTGTTTTAGCACATCTAAGACTTTGAGCGTTTTTTTTTCCCAAGTAGAAAATACCACTGATGGGGCTTGAAATGCTTTTTGTTTCACCGATGGGAGCCTTAACTCTTATGGGAAAGGAAGAAGTGTGAGAGCTGCCAGTCCAGGTTTTTGATCCAGTTTTTCTTTTATTTGCAGGTGCACTTTCAGGTTCCCCAGCACAAACATCAAGATCACATTCACAGCCCTGTCCAGTGGGAAGAAGGTGAAGCGTGAAGCACCAGAGTCCCCAGTGAAACCAGTACAGCCCCAGATCTCTCCTCTCACCATCAACATTCCAGACAACATCGCTCACCTAATGAGCCCCCTGCCATCGCCCACTGGCACCATCAGGTAATCACTGATAAAACAGGGTGTTCACTGTTAAAAAAGGGTATTCACTAGCCTTTGGCAGGGCAAAAAAGACACTTCCTTGCCTGCCAGAAATAGTGGTTGGTTGGAACCAAATTCACTGGTAATGCTGAAACAATGAGTCAGTCAGCATTGACAGAAGATTCACCTATTATAATTTTGATAATTCGAATAATCGTTTTAATAATTAATCAAGTAAATGTATCAAACAGTTGCAAGTTACATCCTCACAAATGCTAAGGTTTCACTTTTTCCCATTTTGTATCATTATAAAATGAAGACAGTTCAAAAATATTGTTGCATAGAATACACGGCTTACCAGCCACATTTGTTATTAATTATAATTCAACTTAAATCTGATATACCAAGAAATTACTAAGTTAGTTTATTTCATTTTTACTTAATGTTTTACTTAATTTTTTGTCTGTGACTTTGTTTTAAATGACTAAAATTCAAATAGTGGTTTGTTACACTGCTTGTTGGTGGGGAAAATATTAAAACTAAACTGAATAAAGCACTACCACCCAACACCGCCCTTCAGGCTTACAGTTTCATCAGGCTAAAGATCCCAGGTCTGTGCACAATGTGAACAGTGGTTGGTGTAGTGACACTCACAGCCCATGGTTGACCTTGAGGTGTCAGCTGACCTTGACACAGCCTCTATATGGGGATCAGCTTAGGCTTAGTTCTCTGAATGCAGGGTAAGGGTGGGAGGCAGCTGCATCAGGGTCACAGATCCTCTCAAGTCTCCATCCCGGCCAGATGGCTAAGAAAAACCCCAGAATACTTTTAACCTGGATCTGTAACCGGTTTCTGTCGTTTGTAACTCACAGCACAAGTCTCACTTGAAGGTTGTATAATAATGTGTGCGTACTCTACACAAATATAAACAGTCTCAGTATGAACACAAACCCTGACTAAATATGTAGCCAGTACTGGCATGTGGGAATCCCAAGTAACTGCTACTCAGTGGTTGTTTGGTTTGCAAACATATCTGGAGTCCCCTGACAATGGCGATTTAATGGATGTCTTAATTTGTCTTATTTTATCCTGCATTCACAGGATATTCAAATATGATTAAGATTCTTATTAATTGCTTTAACCCTAATTGTGGGTCATAAAATGACTGCAGTGCGTTCTAGACAATCTGAGAGACGAAGCTGTTCTCATAGGTGTTGGCCGACTGCAGTCTGCTGCAGCAAAGATTGTGGATGAGCTAAGACGGTGTTTAATTGTCTTCCTTCCTTAAGACGCCGAGCTAGTTATCTTTTAAAGTTGAGGGGTTCGTTACAAACCTAATGTGTTGCTAATTTAGTTTAAGTTACCTGTGAATATATTTGTTTTCAAGTGTATGTACATCAGATGCATGCTGGTGATGTCTGCAGAATTGGGGTGCCTAACAGTCTTGTTGCTTCTCCTCTCAGTGCTGCTAACTCGTGCCCCTCCAGCCCGCGGGGTGCCGGCTCTTCAGGCTACAGGATGGGGGGTCGTATGGTCAGCTCTGCAGAGCTGCAGCTTATTAACGACAACTCCCAGCCTGAGAACGACAAAGAGGCCTCAGGGGGGGACAGTCCCAAGGTGAGAGCAAGCTGAGTCGAGGATGTTAGTCCTGCCACTTGTTAACGTGCACATATTGGAGAGAGGTGGGAAAGATATTTTTACTGTACAGTTTTAGTGTAGCGAGTCACACATTTTGCAGTGTCATTTTGCACTGACAACTGTCATTTCCAAATTGGAAATAAAACATAACATATAGAGAAACTATTTCCACATGTAGCATATACAGCATATTGCAATATTCAAAACAAGAATTGCAATATTGTATATATTTTATGCCTCCACAGTGGCAAACAGGTGTGGCCAGAGGTATTATGTTTTCTCAAGTCTGTCTGTCCCTCCATCCGTCCATCTCAATCTCGTGAATGTGATGCTCCGGAACACATGGAGGGAACATTATACTCCACATATGAACGTGTTAACAAAAGCTCATATTAGATATCAAATTAACAGTGACTTCATTTTTAAATACTACAGTCAGTTCAGACGGCAGGCCTGTAATTCCGACTCCTGCAACTACTGCAGTTCCAGCCAAGTTAAAGCTGCATTAGGCAACTTCACACATGCTTGTCTCCAGATGGCACTGAGAGGTATCTTTTGAATTTCTGTAGCCAGAAATCCTGTAATGTGCACTAGGGCTGGGCAATAAGGGCAACATCTGATATCACAATATCTTTGAGCTCGATTTTGATATTGTAACTACATTGTAGGAATTACTACTGGTGCTTTCATAAGATGTAATGTGGTTATTATGACCAAGAAGGTAGAGACAAATAACAGGCTAATAAGTTCACAAGATCACATCACTTTAATGCAGCCTGTAGAACCAGGAAAAGACAAACTTAGGTCATATCACCATATTATGATATTCAAAATCTTGGACAATATGTAGACAATATATATAGTGATATCATGATATTGATTAAATAGTGATACTGTGCCCAGCGCCCATGTGCAGAGCACAGTACTGTTTACCAGCCTGATGGGTCTGTGATGCTTTACACCAAAGGGACAAGAGATGCTAAAGATTTAATGTTGACCATACCTGAAAACATAATTTCATTTGAGCAAATTAGGGAATCTACAGGATCTCAGTGGGCCATTTTTTATGATTTAGTTTGAAAAGAGAAATGTATTTTTACCTAAACATTTTGCCCAGTGCAGCTTTAAGACAGTGTGTTTTATTGTTAAGTGATTGCATGATGACATAATTTGTATGTGTACAACGAAAGTGTCTTGCGATGTGCTTCTAAAGCCTGCTTTTCCTTCTCCGTGCCGCAGGATGACTCCAAACCTCCATACTCCTATGCACAGCTGATAGTTCAAGCCATAACGCTGGCTCAGGACAAGCAGCTCACACTAAATGGAATATACACCCACATCACAAAGAACTACCCCTACTACAGGACTGCAGACAAGGGCTGGCAGGTGAGTTTTGGCCCAGGTCCTTCTGTCAGTGCACGACTTTCACGGACATCAAGTCAGCATGGTGGAACAACAGATGACACGTTGTTGCTGAGGAATTTTGGCACATAGCTGCTGAAATCCGTAGTTGTCATCAGTGAGAGAGCATTTTCCTAGAAACAGTCACTAGGCTTGCTCTTCAGTATTGACTAAGTCTTAAAGTAAATTTTAAAATGCTTTAACTATGACCTGTAATTGTAAGGATGCATCAAATTCTCTCCATCCATTGGAAGTATAACATTAGTGTTTTTGCTGTGTTGTAGAACTCAATCCGTCACAACCTGTCCTTGAACCGCTATTTCATCAAAGTGGCCCGGTCGCAGGAGGAACCAGGCAAAGGTTCCTTCTGGAGGATAGACCCATCCTCAGAGAGCAAGCTCATCGAGCAGGCCTTCAGGAAACGAAGGCCCCGGGGCGTTTTCAGGACCCCCCACGGACCCCTCTCCTCCAGGTTTGACTTTATTATATTATTCTATATTTACAATGTGTCATTTTATCGACGCCCCCCTGTCCAACACTTACTTTATCTTGACTCTCTCGACACTCTTGACCTAGTTGTGGCCTCAGAAATTGTATAAATTTTCTAAAGTAACATATCTATAAAATTAGATTCTTTCATCAGTGTTTTTATTATTAACTTTATTTGACCCCACTTGTTTGCCCACA
>OMKZ01050711.1:0-46499 GCA_900302535.1 Neoniphon sammara | reverse complement strand
TATATATATACTGTACTGTATATGCATTTGCAAGTTTTTGTTTTATATTTTTTTGTCCTGAGGCATTAATTATATTTTTATGTGTCACATCATAAGATATTCTTCTGTGACAAATATTATCTAACACCATGCACATATGCAAAGGTCTTCAGCTGAACTTTTGAGACCCAGATAGTAGCCAAGTTGCAGATAATTATCACAATAAATAAGATGATTATGTGGTCAGAAGCTCATATGCAGTCCACTAAGATAGAATAGGGTTAACAATACTGTGATTAATGAATTACTGACTAATACATATCATAATGTGATTTTACAGCATCATAATCTTCTTTTACTCACCTTTTTCATTTTAATCTCTCCTATCTAGTGAGTTTATTGGAGAAGATGGGAATGAGAAATTCTGGCAGTTTGTTGACACTGTGAAAGAGCTCACTGTATACAAGAGTGGAGGTATGTTTGTTTGTAATTAAGCCATTTCATTAGATCATTGATGTGTAAATGCTGTGTAATAACATATTTTAGATAAGTCTGCACACCAATAGAAATGTTTCACTTCCAAAATGCATCAGCGTTACAAATGTTGATCTGTCTCACAGAGTCTGTGCGTTCTTACTACAACTTGATCCTCAAGAAGGCGGGACAGTTCCTCACAGATGTTCAGGTCAATCTTCTCAAATTTGCTCTGTCCTTGCGGTCCTACTCACCAACTGTCTTTGCATCCCAGCAGGTATGTATGAAATCTTATTTTATACCACACTCAGTTTCAGTCATGCATTTTATTTGGCTTAAAGGCATTCAGATGGGTGCCTATATCTCCCGGTAATCTCCCAGCTCTCCAACCACATTTCTGTATATGTATCACTCTGACTTGTTGACCTTTGATACCTGTAATTAAGTTGATACAAAGTAACATCTGACCTATTAAATTGTAACAGGTAAGACACATAGTTTGCCGAACTAAAAGCAATAAATTTTTTTTTTTGTAAAATATTTAGTTATGAGCTAGCATTAGAAAACAAACTTGAAACTGATGACCAGCCTCCACTTAAAAGCAGTACAAAAGGATCTGGATGCTCTAGAAAGTGAAAGGAATGAGGCTAACACCGTAAAGTTTGGGTGGTGAATGCACTCTCCAGCAAGCTGAAAAATGCCACATGGCTAGTCAAATAAATGTATCGCTCTTATCTTATCACAAGCCTCTGTTGCTTGATAATGCTTATAACCCCTTCACACACCTGGGAATAGTTTTGTATGCAGACCCAGATCCGTCTCCTATAAAAAGCAACTGAAACTGTGGTTTGTATAGTGGGATGAACCTGTTGTCAGTGTACTACAATGCGTCATTAAAAGCAAATTTGTCTACACTCTCTGTTCATACAGTGGATGCTCCGGACACAGAATGACACAGGCTAAGCATTGACTTTCACACTGAGTATTTCACACCCTGTTCTGAGTCCATAATGTTTCTGCACGGTTGAATTACCTGGGTGGAGCCTTCCACTCTGACAGCCGACAGGCATACTTTGTAGGTTACCAGTTCAGTGCGAAAAGTGTATTAGTGTATAAACAGAGACAAGTCTCTCTGAGTATTGAAAAAAAAACAATCAATCAGAAATTAGCATATTCATGTGAAAGAGTAAAATACATAATGAAATGGCATTTTGAGAGCCTCTTCTTTCCTTAATTTGATGTATTTCTTGCTGAAACAGTTTGTTTTGCTTAACATGGAGAGGCATCTTTCAAAAGTGTAAACCAATGGGCGATCACTGAGTGAGAGAAAAATATTTTTTCATGGCAGGGATGTGATTGTTCAAAAATGTGATGATTTTATTGGTTGAAATTTTTGTTCACACCTGCTAGTCTCTCATGATGTCAACATTGAGGATGCACTGTTTTCCTGGAAGAAGAATTAATGTGATGAGTAATGTGGTGAAGTAATGGGATTTAATTTATTGTTAAATACGTGAACATTCTGGTATGGAAAATTAGCTAACAAATTGAAGAAGTTATTTTTTATTTGTGACGTTAAGGGATAATATTGATCTTTGAATTGGTACCATATGCTACTTTTGGGTGATCTTATTCAAGTGGCTCCGCATTGCTTTCATCATGTAAATGGTAATCTGAGTAACCCTGGTTACCAAAGCACCTCACCCTTGTAGTGTTAGTGCAATGCTCTAGTCAGTGGGTTACAAAACATTCCTTTCCTTGTTGCCCTTAACAGATAGCCAGCGATGAACCACCGCCTCAGGCTTGCCCTGCCTTTGTCTCTGTCCATGGTCAACATAGCTGCACTACCAAGGACATCAAGAAACTCCTGAAGGCAGCTGCAGGCAGGTAACATGAAATTGCACTGCGATCTCCTGTGAGGATAAGCTGAAGCAGTAGAGCAAAACCAAATGAAAAGCATTTAAACTAATTCTTTTGTTTTTACCATTTAATTAATTGGCGATATTGGCAATTCTTACTGCCCGCTTTTTGCTGGGTATATAATGTTGTTGATGCAAATGGGTTTGTTTTCAAATTTATTTAACAGCCCCTCTAATTTTTTTCAGGCCGAAACCGTATTTATACAAGAATGATCACAGATACCCAGGTCACAATAAGACTGATGTACCAATTGTGATCCTCTATGCTGAGATCGGGACCAAAAAGTTCAGCTCCTTTCATAAAGCGCTGTCAGAGAAAGCTGAAGAGGGCACACTCGTGTACGTGCTGCGTCATTATGTAGTGGTGAGTAGCAAAGCTTTTGCAACCTTCTTAAAGTGATTTTCCGATGAACAAGCATTCTTTTGTGAATGACGTGGTTTTGTCTGCCTCTCAGTAAATGAGGTCTCTCCTACTTCAGTCCCCCTGTGTTCATGTTTTGTTTTTCACACAGAAGCGCACCATTCAGGTATAAGTGCCACTTGCATCTGCTGCTTACATGCTGGTACTCAATAAAGGACACATTTTTGTTAGTGCATTTTCTTTCCTCCTTAGCTCCCTTTGTATCTTATGGTCTTTCAGTCCATCAGGGGTTTGAAAACAAGATATTTAATTAGCAGTGAGCGCATATTTGAATTTGCTGGTATAAATTATCACTGCACCTTAAAGATGAGAGAATTAAATGAAAAATATGCACTATAGTGTCAGTTCAGCTTTACTTGGATGATGGAAGTATTATCCTTGTTACTGCAGTATTGGTGAAAGCAGAGGTCATCAGAATGGTAGACCAAATGGATTGCATTAGCAGCCATTGTTCAAAAGAAGAAAAAAAGATTCCTGTGGAGGATTCAGCATCTGACCGAGTAACAGATGCTTTGACTCAGTTTGCAGAGCTAACTGGCTCTTTTCAGCGATGTGCCATAAAGAAAGAGCGTAGGTGTGAAAGGCTTCTGATCATGTCTGTGAAACAGCGAGGCAGCGCTTTGAATCTAGGGGACATTAGTGTCAAGGTTGAATGTCAGCAAATCTGCTGCCACTTGTTGCTATCCACATGCTTTTCCTCCCACTACCATCATGTTTCGGAAGTTTTTAATTTTCCCAGGTTGAGTCTTAACATCAGTTAAATTTAAATTTGTTTAATTACCAGGATGTTATAGATAGCATTTCTATACTGATATGTTTCTGTGAAAAGTTGTGATCTATGTGATCTATAGGAGCATTGTATTGTTGCTAGAAAAAAGCGTCCTGTTGCAAATAGTAGCCATAACGATCGATGATCTGCTTTATCTTTCAATTGGTACAATTGAAAGATAACTTCTGCATCACTGTGAAAATAATAAAAGTATAAATGTGCAGCATGTCCCTAGGGATGGCTATAATCTAGCATTGATGGTTGTTATCATGATTCACTTTGCAATGATGTACTGTAAATACAGAAAAAAAATCCTGCACAAGTTACCTCTAAAATTACTGTTTTGTCTCTCAGAATCCAAAGCCTCAGAAGATGCTTTTATCTGGATACGGTGTTGAGTTGGCTATAAAAAGCACAGAATACAAAGCTGTGGATGACACCAAAGTAAAAGGTCAGTTGGTCACTGATTGTATATTTTGTACTGTATCTCTGCTGTGTCCAAAACAATAAGAGACTACACTTTTCTCTGCAGATTCAAAGATAGCTGTGAATACCGAGGATGATGATAATGATGAGGTCCAAGGATTCTTCTTTGGAACATTAAAGTAAGTAACTAAACTGTAACAGGTTTATTAGATTTTGTTTTTAAAACTTTACCTTTCATCATTACTGCTGTTACCGGAGGCTTACTGTGCTGTCACTGTGCTTTGTGTGACTTGATAAAAACATGTCTGGGTTGTCACTGCAAAGACTTATCTTCCTCTTTTCTCTTTTCCCTTCTTGAGGAAATCTCACCCTGAACTGCAGGAGCAGCTCGGGGAACTTCGCAAGCATCTCCTGGAGAGCACCAATGACATGGCACCTCTCAAAGTGTGGGAACTGCAAGGTATTGATCTCCAGTTTAAGAGTTTATCTTCTGTTGAAGAGAACCAGTTTCTGTAAATTACAACAAAAAATGTAAATCGGTACAATCAATAAATTTGCTGTAGGAATGGACCTCTACTTGCATATCAAAGAATAAAATGCAAGTCTGAATTTTGTTTTGTGTTTGATCTCAGCAGAGCAGTTCTGTAGTTGCAGACGTTTTTCTGTTGTACTAGTTTAACTGTTGTTAGCCTTATTTTGCTACTTTGAGTGTGAAGTGTACAAATTAATAGATTAAGGTTTTTACTAACATTTATCAGGCAGTATGTTACTCTCAAAGTTAATGTAATCTCCTTTGATTTCCTTGTATGGATTTATTCTTGTCTTTATATCTTGTATATTTGTAGATCTATAAATGTTAATGGTTTCATTACCTTTTTGCACAGATCTTAGTTTCCAGGCAGCTGCTAGAATCATGTCCATGCCGAAGTATGATGGTCTGAAGCTCCTGCGAGACCTTAGTCAGAACTTTCCAAGCAAAGCCAGGTAAGCAAGTTAAGATACAAAGAGAGACATTCTAAGTTTTTGTCTGACTGGCTGATACACTTGGCCCTAAATGCTTCAGCAGGGCTTGCTAAAAAGCATCAACCACTCAGACACAAAGGAAGTATGCAACACACAAAAAAAGCAGTTTTGCAGCACTTCCTGCTCCCATCTGAGTGTACCTGAATGAGTGTACAAACCCATGTGTTTGAGCATAGACATTATTCTTCTTTAAAATAATAATAGAGTTTGCACATTACATTAAATTTATGTACCACCTATAAGGAGTCATGACGTTTATTTTTCTTCAGACACCTATTAGCTCCACAATAAATACATCTTGTAGTCCATAGTTTTGATCAGCTCTTTTTGATGTTTGCTTGTTTTGGGCCTAAACATCGTATAAGAAAACCCAAATGTGCTGAGTAAGAGTTGGAGTGAGTGTTTACTGCACACATACCATCTTGAGGGCCCACAGATTTTTTGGAGATTAAAACCCAGGTTTTATTGCTGGCTGGGGATGTGGAAAAAGCTGATGGTGACTGTACATGTTTTACTGTTCCCACAGATCACTGACAAGAGTGGCCGTAAAGCAGGAAATGAGAAAAGAAATTGAGGAGAACCAAAAGGTGTGATATCATAAGCAGCATCCCATAAGATAGAGCAGGAAGTGATCCACTTCTTGCACTGTTTGATAGCATCCCTAGCTATTGCATGAATGTCGTTTTATAGAATGAGTTTCTGAAATAAATTATAACCATAATCACATCAATCGTAACATTTTTTTCTTGCTCCTCTGCTTTAGTGTCAATATACTGCATATCTTTTCTGCTTTCTGCTGTAGTCTCTTCACATCTTACTGTAAGATCAGAAACCAGGGATAGAATCAGGCTTATGGGGTTTTCGGCATTGGACTAACAGCCCTGAGGTTGTTCTTTCAGCGACTCATCGAAACCATAGGACTTCACCCAGGAGACGGAGGGCTCTTCATCAACGGTCTGCACATTGATCTGGACATTCACAACCCTTTCAGGTAGGAGCCCAGCAGGAGGGAGCGGCAGTTTGCCTGCTCTTTCCATAAGAAGCCTCAGAGCCGCCCATGCCTCAGTGATCCTCTTGCAGCATGATCAGAGTTCACAGCAGCACATAGCCACTGCCCCTGCTAGTGTGGATGAAAACTAACTTGTGGTTTTGCTTCGACAGCATTTTGGACATTATCAGAGGAGAAGCCAGGGTCTTGGAGGGTCTTCATAACCTCGGCATAAAAGGAGAACATCAGGGCAAGCTGCTGAGGCTGCCCGTGAACCTTGTGGAAGACAGCTATGCCTTAGATATCAGAAATCCAGCTATAATGGTGAGAGACTCTGCCAAGTTTTGTCCAGCAGAGTGGATGCTTTATTCTCCTGGCCCAGATCAGCATTGCAGGTGTTTTGTTTTGAGTACTCACACCGGGGTGTAGATTAGTGGATCAGTCATCAGGCTACTGCAACAGTCCTGAGTCTGCTAGAAACCTCAATTACAAACTGGGAAGTTAGCCAAGGAAAGCTATCAAATTAAAAACTTGCAAACTTTCATTTTGCCCTCCCCCCCGGCCATTTTAATATTCAGAATACTCTGAAAAAAAGCCAAACAAATGAAAGTGATATATTAAGTCTGGAATGATGTACACATTCAACAGAGAGTGCAGTCTGTCATTTCAACCTGTGTCTCCCTTCTAGTGAGTGAGTGAGAGAGGGAGAGAGAGAATAAGAGAGAGGGTGAGAGAGAGAATTAGAGAATTACTGTGCCAGAGATACAGACTTTTATATCCTAGGGAAGTTTCACAGCTTCTGAAAGAAAGAGCAGTGTTAGTGTCAGTTTGGTGAGCAATGGATCATTTAGCTACTGCAGCTCTGGCCCTCTGTCTTTCAAAGCTAAATCTCACAGCTTTCTCTGATGTCAAAGAGCAGGGCTGCAATGTGTCAATCATAACCAGAGCATGTTTTAATAATTATTTGAGAAAGTATTATTAATCCACATCAATCCATTCGAGTTCACACATATAGAATTATTTGTACAGTCACTAAGTATTTGTATCTAACTACGACAAACCACAGAAAGGGAAATTAAATTATGAAAATCAAAATGGGAAAAAGAGCAGGGTAATTAAATACAAACTGCTAATTAATTATATAGAAAGAAACAGTTTGTAAACATTCAGTAAATTAGTAATCCCTATAGCTCCCTAGAACTGCAACAACCATACCATGAATTATAGTCATAATCTTCCCATAGATGTAATTGCTGCATAATATATTAGCATAGAAATACATAACCTTATTGTAGATTGTACCTGATTCTCCTTGAGCTTTGGGAAGGAATTTGGGGGGCAGTAAACCAAAGAAAACACCAAAGAAGAAGAGGTTAAGTAGATAAAGTAATAACAGTAATAATTACAACGTAATGCAGTTACAGTATTTGCTAATCAGTGTGAAAATGATGTTTATGATGATGAAAATAACATGGCCTAAATTGAGACAAAGGGTTACTTAAAATTGTCCAGCTAAGTGACTCCCTACTGAACCTGCTAAGAGCTCCCTATTGTGCCAGTGGCTCTTGACCTAGAAGGTAATGTCAGACTGTTTGGAGAAAATCAAGAATTGCTGTAATCCACATTTTAACCAACAATGACTTGATTTGAACTCTTTGGGATAATCTTTTTAGCAGGAGAGATTACTTGTAATATTATTTCTTCTGTTTGAAGAAGAGACCTATATTCGAGTTAAAAACCAAGTAGAACAAGAACTGGGTACATTGGAAGTTCAGATTCCACAGCCTTAATTACAGCTTCCTTTACAGGTTCTCACAGAATCACAATACCCACAACACATATTTGCATACAATTATCCAGATCTGATGCAGAGCAGCGGCCACATTTGTTATTATCTCACACTGTATATTCAAATTATACCTCTGCCCCAGAGAAATATCAATCCTACATAGAGTTTAAATTTTATAATGTATGAGTTGATGGGCAAGATTTTTTGATGACAAAAATATGTTTTTTGCACCAAAACAAAGCCTAATTCCATGTTATATTAAGATTAGATATATTTCCAATCCAATGCCCTATAGCAGGAAAAGGTTTGTTATTTATGTGACACTAATCTGTTATACAACAAAGAAATTACTCCTACTGGGTTTGCAGATAACATTACAGAATTCAGTGGGTGAGAACCTGGATCAGAGTTTCACTCCGTAACCTCTGAGAGCAAAGTGTAGGTGGAGCTATAAGGACCCAGAGGAACCAGGTGGAGAAAACAAGACATTTACATCTTAAAAAGAGCACAGGCCCTGTGCATTATGAATATCAGCTAGTGCCTTAATGCCTTGTTTTTTTTTTTTTTGTTGTTTTTTTTTTAGAAAAAAAACTGTGCTTTCTGTGCTTTTTTGAGAAAAGCACAGAAAGCTACCACCAGCAAAAAATCCCTGTATAAAATAGTAAGTTCATGAAAACGTAAATCAATTTAAGGGAATTAACTAACATAATATTACACCATGCAGACTGAAGATTACTGAAGACTGATCTAAATACTGTATATCCTGATTGACCATAACTGAAAGGCCAAATTACACAGTTTAAATTTAAGTAAAGATATGTTGACAAAGTTTCTTAAGCACTGATGTGAATAATGTGGCAACAGCAATATATGGGTCCTTTCCATTACAAAAGAATTTAATACAGACTTTATCCATATTTTTAAAAATGGTGGGGAGAGAGGTAACAGAAGTTCATTTGAGGCAGTAGACTAATTTTTATAACTGAAACACAACCATGCATGAAATTATGTATTGGTAACTAGTTAGAGAGATCCCTTTGGATTTTGCCCAGGGATAAGTTTCTCTCTGACAATGAAAACCTTGGTCTTGTAACCTCTAAGTAAATGAACGCATCATCCACAGTGATTTGAGTATTTAGCAGGATGTCTAGTTCAGATTAGTCATTATGAGTATGGGTTTGGACTAGTTTATGTTCTAGCCAGAAAATGAGCCAAAGTTGTTAATTGTAGTCAGAATATGGAACAGAGAAGTTAATATATTAGACATGTAAAGTAGGATATTATCAGCATACAGAGAATTGAAATAGTTTGTTTCTTTTGTCGTGATATATAAGATTTTAGGGTGTTGGCCAATGATCTAAGGTTACAGCGAGAGTGCAGAGAGTTCTGGAGAGAGGACAGCACTGTCTGGTCGACCACTGCAGTCTGAACTCAAGGTTGTTGGGGTGACTGTGTTGCATTCATGGGGAGGGATCATTATACACAGTTTTGAACATATGTACAAGGGCACGGCCAAAACCAAAGCGCTTGAGTGCTGCCCATAAATAGTCCCGCTCAGTGTGATCAGATGTTTTATCTGCATTTAGAGAGAAGAGTGCACATGGCTGTGACTGATGAGAGAGAGAGAGAGAGAGAGAGATTGTCTGCAACAGGTGGCATATTGTCTTGTTATTGTCTTGGATGCCAGTACAAAATAGAGATAAGATTATAACTAGAGCATTCTAATGAATCTTTCCCAGTCTTTAGTAAAAGTGAGATTAGATTATTTTTTTGTTCCCATGGAAGACGCTGATTTTGATTCTGAGAATTTAACAAATGGGTCCTATTCCCAAATAACCTTTAACACTTCCAGAAGAATGTATAGTTTTTCTTTTGGCCTTGGGTCTGGGGCATCTTTAAGCTCTCTGGGTGTTATCAGTGCATCTAAACTGTAAGCCTGACTAGCAGATAAAGGAAGATCCAGTGAATTTAAAAAAGTCAGCAGCACACTCATTTATCTAGGACTCTGAGGTGTAAGATGAAAGATGCTCAGACTGTTTTAGAATCAAAGCCAAAAGCCTTTTCAAAATACCTCTGACATGTTTTCTGATGAATGAGTTCAGCTGTAGAGTTACATAACCCTCTGTAGTCCAATTTTAATCTATTAAGGTTTCTAACTTTGTTTCAGAAAACTGAGCAAGGATTCAAGGTTACTGATACCCTGCTCAAGAGATGCCATTTGCATTTCCTCTCCCTATTGTGAAGAGAAGTACCCAGGGCATTTCTGCCAAATGATGTGTCATAACATTGGTCTTATTTCAATTAAATGTTTACATGCACCTTTGATACCCTTCAATTTTAACATACCTGTTGCCAAGAATAAATGAATCAACAGCGTAAACATATGAAAGTATGAAAAGGTGCAGCTGCCTTCTATCCCTTCCATCTTTACTGAGCCTTTGCAGGTTACTTCTAATACCCAGGAAAGAAATGATAGTCCCGATAATAACTGACCCTAACCCTCTATCTCTTCTTGGTGCTGCTGACAAATAACCTGATGTTACAGGCAATTATGCTTTTCACTGCAATGAATCACGGGTGTCAAGAACTCCAGGCTGTAGTTACTCCTGGAGATGTACTCACTCCCTGAAATATACTAATGCCAGTATGGAACACCCAACAATTATGGATGAAAGTGTGGAGACACGACTAGTGTGAGAGGTTGGTTGAGGTTTCGGGTGTATAACGAAAAGAAAAACAAAAGCAAAAGGACTAGGAGAAAGGACTGTTTACAGGCCCCAGTAACTTTGTAAACCCATGCATGTAGGCCATGCATCCCCAGTTTCTTATAATTGGAGTGCAAGCTTACACGGGCTATTTTTGCCAAATTATGGCATTTAAATGCATTGACCTTAACCAGGTTATTTGAGTAACAGAGTTAAGAATGCAAGTCTCTCGGAATGGAAAAAAGAAAGATATCAGTATTTATGGAGACCTGTAATGTTTTGGTTTTTTTGTTTTTTGTCCATGTGTTGTAATTATGCAGGATGGTCATAATACAGGAAACAGCAACATACAGTCTCACCACGTACAGGTTTATGGGGTGTGATATTGAGGCAGAATGTCAGAGCATGTGTCCAAAGTATTGGTATTGCTGTGGGACTACATGCTGTACATTCTTGTGAGGTCAGTCACCTTTATAAAAATGTACAGAATATCCAGGTTCTCAGTGGAGGGATCCTTACATCCAAAAATTTAATTGCAGCTCAAACTAGGGTTGATGGGGGGTTAGTGATTAGGGAGACGGTCTTTCAAAATGAGGACCTCAGCTCACACCCGTGTGTCAGCAAGCATTCATCTAACTGAAGTGACCTTGAGCGAGACACAATCCTGACCTGTTCTAGGGCCGTGGTTCTATAGCTGACCCAGTACTCTGACCTCACTGTGAGGAGGGCAAAGGAAAAGAGAATTTCTCTAATGAGGATAAATGGAGGACTGCAATTTTCTCAAAGTTTCTTACCGTCTTGTGTTTTTGCAGTGGATGAATGACATTGAGAATGACCTGATGTACCGCAGCTGGCCAACAGGCGTACAGGAGCTCCTCAGAGCCACTTTTCCTGGAGTCATAAGGCAGATCCGGCGCAATTTTTTCAACTTGGTGAGTCTTGGGATTGACATAAGTGGCGAGGAGGAGTGGTTATGAAGGTGAATACATACAGGCACACAAGGAAAAAATGTTTTGGGGTGAAAGAGAAGCATTTTTTTTAGCATATTGCAATATGATAAGGGAGGTTAGTTTGTCTTAATGTTTGTTTAATTGCAGTTGAATTTTTGATTCGACTTACACTTACTAAACTTTACTAAACTTTGCTGAACATTTTGGGCACTTCTTGCTCTGCCACCAGACTTTGGTTAAATAGCTTTTGTCAAATTTGTGCGGTGTACTTCATCATTAAAATCCAGATAGTATCAGGCAGTCAGGCACTCACAGAAATGCACTCTAATTTAACTTTTGAATACTTGTGGCTATCTAAACTGTCTGGCACTCACTAGGTTGTTCTGTCTGCTAAACTTCATCTGGAACCATGTAGGATATTAAGTATTTGCAAATGCTGTGTGAGCCAGGGTCACTGAATACCTCTTCACTGTTAGGTGCTGTTCCTAGACCCAGTGCAGGAAGACAGTATTGAGCTGGTGAAACTTGCAGAGCTTTTCTACAAGCACAAGATTCCTCTGAGGTTGGTACTGTACTGGTCGCCCCAAACAGCTGTACACCTGTTTATATGGCCCACCCATGGCACTTAAATTCTTTACAAGATAGTGATTCTCATTTTACCTGCAAATTGAATACTTGTGTTTTCCCACCTCCTGCAGAATTGGATTTGTGTTTGTTGTCAACACTGAAGATGAGATTGATGGCTTCTCTGATGCCGGAGTTGCATTTTACCGACTGTTGAATTACATTGCAGACGAGTACGATTTATCCCAGGCTCTGATGTCTGTGGTCTCGGTAAGTATATCATGCACGTAAATCTTATTGTTTTAGCAAACACTTCTCACAGAATAATTTAAGCATAATCCTTGCCATCTCATATCTCTTAGTGGAAGAAGTAATTTGTTTTATTGTGCCTTGTGTTGACGCATGGTCTGAGATGTTATTGAACTAGACGAGTGAGAAGGATTTTGCCTCGGGCATCAGCTCTTTAAAACAGGAGTGGAGGCTATCCACAGTGGCAGGGATCTAAAAGAGAATGATGGCCACGTCTAATCTACATTTTCACTCTCTTGCAGATGTACAACAAAGTAGACATAGGGGAGACGCTGTCAGTTGATACGATCTCTTCTTACCTGAAGAGAAAATTCCCTAAAGCCAATGCTGAAAGGATTCTTGGTGTAGATTCTGAGTATGATGACAAAAGAAAGGTGAGGAAATAAAGTATTTTTCTATTTTCCCTTAAGCAATATTTACTCCAGGAAGATTCACAAAAAGTATTAAGCAGTGACCCGGTCTGTATTTCGTTTGCTCCAGGCTGGCACCCAGTTCTACAAGAAGACTGGCCTGGGTGCCCTGCCTCTGGCTCTGTTCAATGGAGTCCCTCTGAGCCCCGAGGAGATGGAGCCTGATGAGCTAGAGACCGTCATCCTTCAGCGCATCATGGACACCACCAATGTCTTCCAGAGAGCTGTCTTTATGGTGTGACACGTCTGTATATAGCAATCAACATGCTCTTCATATTCCTTCCATTACCTTTTAAAGGGTTTTCTGTGCTACATACTTGAAAAATTAGTTTGGAGTGACATATCTATTACTTCTAAAAGAAGTAAACAAACGTAGCTAATCTCCAGTATTGCTAAATATACATCCAGGCCCATAGTATACATGATGTTCTACTTATACTGCTGCTCTGTGTTTCATATTAGAGTATCTTAATTGATAAGGAAACACACAGTAGCTGCAGTATTAGATTAGATGATCAGATAAAACTTTAATGATCACTGTGGGGAAATTGGGCTGTCGCAGTAGGGCATAGGATATGGATGAGAATCGAACAAAGACTAAAAATGATACAGCGAATAATTTAAACAAAATCATATTAATAAATGAATATACAGCTTCTTTGCCAGATTTACTACTTAGCAGATACAGTAGATCCAGATTTCCAGGTCTACAATTTAAAGCATACACACAGGGTTTGCAAAATGTTCCTAGATGCTTATAGTATGGTCACTCTTATCACATTCCCAGGGTCAGCTGACTGAGGGGACAGATGTGGTAGACTATCTAATGGAGCAGCCTAATGTGGTTCCCAGGATAAACCCTCTCATTCTAAGCACTGACCGCAAATACTTGGACTTCACTGCCTCTCCAGGTGACTTAGGCTTAGGCTCTCGTCTTAAAAGTTCCAATACTGATGCACCACCTGAATATGTGTCTTTTTAAACTTTATCCGTGTTTCTACTTTACAGTTGTGGATGACTGGGAGGACACAACAATGTTTTCCTTCCTGGACTCCAGGGACAAGATTGCTGTGATGGCTAAGAGAATGAAGTACTTCACAAAAAACGGTGAGCCGTCGCTTATCATTTCATGCCTTGCTTTCCCGATTGGGGCCGTTGCAGATTGATTGCCACCCTCCTAATGTCAGCACCGCGGCGACTGTGGTTGAATGTGTTTGAACAAGAGTGTAAATAACTTGTTCCAGCATTTGCACCTCAGCTTAAGCAGAACAACCATGGTGTATTTGCTTGTAGAACATCCGTAAAGTGAGCAGTATCTAAACATAAATGAATCCTTTGCTGCTTTATTGAAGTGGATCTTTGAAAGTGTGAAATTGATCTTCTGTAAGGCAGACGGGGTGTGCCTCCAGCAAGATAATTACTGGGTTTGCTGATTGGCTTTAGGCCAGCAGTCTAAGCGGTCGTCAGAGCCAGCATTTCACTGCCCAAGCCCGGACTGTAGGTGTCTTAGTGAGGCTGAGGAGGCTGACGGCCTTCCTCCAAGCCGTATTGACTGACTGACTGACTAGGGGAATAAAGCCATGACAGGTGGCACAATTCTCCACTAATATACTGAGCTTTCCACCAGGACAGCTCTCACCCTCTCTCTCTCTTCTCTCTCGTCTTTCCCTTCACATACACACACACACACACTGAAACTCCTTCATTTTCCTTCTCATCGCCATCTCACTGTCAGGGTATGGTCAGGGTACAAACCCTTTTTATGAATTAGCAGCTCTCTAAAAGCAAGCTAAGCCTTAAGATTGAGTTTGAGAGTGAAAATTAAAAAACCTTTTTAGCCTACTGTTGGTGCTTTCATTAGTTATCCAGGCTGGGAGTTCATATGTTAGGAAGCAGCAAGACCACAGGGCTGCAGCCTTGTTTGAGCCTGAAACACATTGTCCTCACATTTATTAGGATGATATTTTCAACTGATTTTCCGCTATGTGATGTGTGTTTGCAGTCCTATAACTGTTGCTTTACTTTAGATGAGGACGGGATGACTGCTGTGACCATGTGGATAGTTGGAGATTTTGAGAAGGCCTCAGGAAGACGACTGTTACTTAGTGCTTTGAAACATGTGGTGAGTCACCGCCGCTCTCTGTCTGCTACAGTTTTCATCCTTATGAACTGTATTATTGATCACTCCTCCGATTCTGTAATGGAAGTCAGAATGTGCAAATTCACATATATTCAGTTGTGTTATTGTTGTTTATTATCCACTTGATACCTAAGTGCTGATCTTTATTTAATCAAATACATATATAGAATTTGTGTCTTGACACAAATTCTGCAAATTACACCTTTTGTGCAGTCAGTGCATTGTGTACCGCTGGACTTTAATTACAGGCTGCCACGTTGAGTCTAAGAAGGAATAGAAACGTTGAATTCATTGGGGACATATTTCACCTTGGCCTGTCTTTCCCACTAATGCTGCAGTTGTTATTCCCAGGGAAACAGCCATAAATAAAGGAGAGTTATACGTTGTGAATCTATACCTCACATACCTACAGATGAGACCGGAAGGGTTGAGAGGGTTTGGTTAATGATTTTCAGGACAGTTCTGGGTAAATTTGTCTGCTCTCAGAATATATCCTGTCTCCTGTCTGCTCTTACAAGGATCATCCGTACATGTCTCTAAAAATAAATTTTCGGTGTTGACATACTACAGATGAATTAGGTGTAATACAGCAGCAGGCATTTTCTATTTGTCAGGAGGAAAGGATCCCTCACTGGTAGAGAAGATGGAATAGCAGAAACCTTGACTGTCAACATTAGGGCAATTAACAGCCTCTGCTCCCGATTCTCTTTCTCAGTGACACTTGCAGACTGTGGAAATAGGAGGATGTGTGAATTATATAAGTGCTTTGTGTGTGTATGTGTGTCGTGTGTGAACATACAGAAAGCCAGCCCTGGAGTGCGTGTGGGGGTGATAGCTAACCCCACCAGTAAGCCCAGTGAGGAAAACACTGTGCTGTACAGAGCCACCTGGGCTTCCCTTCTCACCCAGAAGAATAAGGCTGCAGCTGACTTTGTGCAAAAACTCCTGAAAGAGGAAAGCGTGCAGCTTCTCAAACAAGGAACTAAGATGAAGGCGTTATTGCTGCAGGTAAGGGATTGGGGAAAAAAAAGTTAAATGTTTTTTTTTTTTTTTTTTTTTTAATTCCCTAAGTTACATCTGATTTCAAGAGTCATATTTGATTTTTTTCTACATTTCACACATATTGTACCCTTTACATTCTGCCATGTCTTTTTTAACATGCTATTAACCACTTGCAAATGCTTGTCTACCACTGCTTACTTGATTTAAGTGCACCAGATGGGAAAATGGTGATTGATGAGCACATCTTCTCATTCCCCTCTTGAACATCACCTAGCTGAATACATTTAGAGCAGGCCTGATGCTCCACAGCCTGTGGATGCCGAGGCAAGCAGCCTACTCACTGTCAGTTCCACTTGATCTGTCAGAGGGGCCAGCACAAGGTGGGCTCCACGTGCTGAATCTTTAAATAAAAAGTGTTGGTGGATACCTGGTCCCCGGGGAGGATCTGATGAATAGCCAAGCTCTTGCTCACTGTTCATGGTTGTGTGATTCACTTGTGTCCAGCCAAGCCTGACCATCACTCTCCTGCTCTCAGCAGACTACAGCCACTGGTATTCTCCCCTACACATGCTTGACTGTCCAAACTGCATTATGTGCCAGCCATCCACACAGCAGTGTATATAACAAAATAAATAAATAAATAAATAAATTACAGGGACTGATGAGCAAATCAACAGGAGAGCCATGTCCCTTACTTCCTTTGTGACAGGAAATAGCCAATGATCCACCTGACATTAGTTTTATAACACAGGTTGTGTCTTGGACTAATCACGACAAACTGGCCTTCAATTATTCCTCTCTTAAACAGTGGGGAAAAATTGGGCTGGAAATAGCAATGGAAAGATTCGTAGGAGGCGGCTGTGTGAGTTGGGACCCAGAGTCAAGGGATATGAGTTTATTATTGGCTGCCAGACAGACTTGCTGACTGAGTTGTGCTGACATTATTGGTATTTCACCTGTTCTCCTGAGGAGAGAAATGTTGGAGAAACTAATAACCTGACTCCACAAACCCTCCCACTCCCTCGCCTGATTTGTTATAGACAAAAATGGCCAATGTTTAATTAAGAGTTTGTTAGATTAATTACAGATTGATTAATCTCATTTTCACACATGTGCATTTTTGACAGCTTGGTCCTCTGGCTGAAATATTTCTGTTTGAGAACTGCAGTGATTGCTCTGATGCAGGGCTTCAATGATTTTATGAATAACCGAGTAATTTTTCGGCTCACATACATCATACTTTATGTCAATGCGTCACTCAGATTTTGTCTGGGACAGGCTGCAATGGGAGAAGTGTCCTTGAGCTTTCCTGTTGGATCATATATCACACAGTCTTCAGACATGCGTGAGCTGACAATAAAGTCAATATATCCAACATCCTGAACAAACATTTGTTCTTCTGCTGCAGGGCATGGACGAAGATGCCTTTGAAAAGAAGTACAACACGCTGGAGGTGGATTTTATCCACAGTCAGAGGCTATTCTGTCGAGACGTCCTGAAACTGAGTCCTGGACAGAGGGCAGTGGTCAGCAACGGCAGGGTGAGTGGACTCCAGCAGCTCAGCTAACAGCTACTTCAACATAATGAACTGTGGATTACTGCATAAAATACGAAAGTGGGAATAGACAGCATTTTTGTGTCAACGAGGTAAAGCAGTTGTTAAATGTTGGTATTGTTTGGTACAGTAGAGCAGAACAATAGGTTCCTCTAAGCTTCTGCACAGGAAGATTTTGCTTCTAGCATTTTCAGAGCGCTGCCTTAGAACTGTCAAGTCAGCATGACGTCTATTTCTCAAAGGTGACAGGTGGTACAAATTACACTGCGTGTGTGTGTGTGTGTGTGTGTGTGTGTGCAAACGTGCATCAATCTGTTAACATCTCTTTATGCAGGCTCTGTGTATGTGTGTGCATGCATGCATGTGCAGGAGTCTGTTAACTTTTTTTTAATATATGCTCTAGGTCTGTGTGTGTGTGTGTGTGTGTGTGTGTGTGTGTGTGTGTGTGAGAGAGAGAGAGAGAGTGCGCTGAGTGTGTGTGCCAAGTGTGTGTGCATGCATATTATTGTGCAAGGCTGATGACTGATGTCTCAGCAGCAGTGATGCTGACAGGCACGGATGAAGAGGCCAGCCCCTGAGATGGCAGTAACAATTAATATCATTTTACATTCCTGTGCTGCAGCGGCACGGAGTGCTCTGCTCCCAAAATAGAAGGGGGGAAGAAGAGGTAGCATCACTAAAAACTTTGACTTTAAATGCATGAAACACTGTGCTACATGAGCTATGGGTTTAACACCCCCTTCATAAGTGGTAAATAATACATGTTGAGAAAAGAATTGTAAACCTCTTGTTCTGACTCTACATTATCTGCTCCATGTTAGATCCTTGGGCCGTTTGAGGAGCAGGAAGAATTTATTGTGGAGGATTTCCATTTATTGGAGAAGATTACACTGAGCACCTCGGCGGAGAAAGTTAAAGCCAAAGTTAAACAGATGGGGATGAAGGCAAAGCAGTATGTTTTATTTTTCTTCTGCCTTGTTGCTTGAAACAGATTGTCTGTCTCTTCTCCCTTTCTTTTGCTATCTGTGACGGACATTTGAACCTTTCATCATTAGAAGATAGTTATCATGTGAAGTACTCCTTACCTTTTGACTCCAAAGCACCTCTCATATAATCCAGCTTCTCTCTAACATAACCTGTGCACAAAAAGTTTTTTTCTCTCTCTATATATTCTTCTCTCTAAAAAAATTGTCAAAATAAATGCTATATCAACACTGAGTGCTCTGTAGTGAAGCAGATGAGCATTTCCCCAAATTGAAGGTGGCCTTCTCACTGATTTATAAGGCCACCTCTTGCAACAGCTTGAGATCACAATGTGTGGGCTCTGTCTGACAGCCCTCCTAACAAGTATCATTAATAAGTGATGGACTGACCCTGCTGTACCCCTCTGCCCCCAGAGCCAGTGACTTAGTCATGAAGGTTGATGCCCTTCTCACTGCAGCCCCCAAAGGAGAGGCCAGGAGGGATGTCCACTTTATCAAAGACAGCCACAGGTGGGCAATGGCGTTTCATTGTTTACTATCCTATTCACTCTGCAGTCTCACTGGGTAGTTTTCACTCTCCTTTTGTTGTAATGGATCTGAAAATTGCTATGTCCATCATTTGAAGCAGTGCGGAGAGCGAATCTTTTGATTTGCAGTTCTGCTGAATAAGGGCTGTATAACCCTGTGTGGCTGAAACTGCTTTGCTTGGCGTGCTGTTCTCCTCCCCAGTGTGCTCCATTTCTCTCCACGTGAAAACGAGGTGTTCTATGATGTGGTGGCCATAGTTGATCCCCTCACGAGGGAGGCACAGAAGATGTCATCTCTGCTGATTGTAAGCCATGTTCTTTTCAACTCTGAAACTCTTCATTGATTCCTCGTTCCAGCAACGACATTGCAAAATCCCTCTCATTGAAATGAAAGTTACACAAGCACAAAGCTCGGCAAGGTGCAAAAGTTCAGTTATATTGTAAGGTTTCTTTTTTTCATGTCCACACATCGATGTGATGACCTGATGTCTCCTGTTCATGCTCATGCATATGGTTTATTCGGAAAGGTACCTTCCTCACCTTGCTAGGTTTTATCGACTAGTCTGTTAAATCAATTGGCAAAAACGGATGAAAAAAATTACTTGACTTTGAAGTGTAAGGCAGGGCTATTCAATCTTTGTGGGCTACAGTGAGGTATGTTATATGTATATTGATTGTTGGACCAGATAGGATTATTTAGAGCCATTTTCCTCTCTTCACTGGCAAGCCCACTGGCTCTCTGAACAATTGCCGCAGCTTGCTGGAGGCTAGCTGTGCAGATGAAACTCTTATTTGACTGAGGCGAATACAAAAAGATGACTCACCTTGCCTTCAAGACAGCCAGTCAGATATCCATCTTCAGTAGCCATTTTTGTGAGCATTTTGTTGTAGTGTACTGCAGTATGCAGGAGAGAACGTAAAGACTGCTATATCAACATCACCGCTGGTTGTTGTTGCTTTTGAAGGCAGCTCAAACACACTCAGTACCGCCAATACTGGCTCATTATTTCTTTATTGACCACTGCTGTATGACATTAAGGTTATGAATAAATGAGTGTGTTTTGTCCATGGAGAACCTACTAAACTTCAATTCTACAGTTCAGTGAAAGGCTCATGTAAATCTTGCACTGCAGAGGCCTCACTGCTGGGCCGGCTCAATTTTGCTTTTAACACTAACTGGATTTCTCCTTCTGTGCCTCCTGCAGGTGCTCAGTCAAGTGGTCAATCTGAAACTGCAGGTGTTTATGAATTGCAGGGCCAAGCTGTCCGAGATGCCCCTCAAGAGGTAAGCTCCAGCTCCAACAGTAATTAAACTTCTGCTTGTATGTGTGTCCTCTGACCAGCCCAGACTTAGTATCCCTCCCTTCCTCCTTTCCTCTGTAAGATTATACCGCACAGATGCAATCTGCTTAATAACACCACCTTATTGCTTTGGGCCTCCCCTTGCATCTCTGGGCAAATTGCTTACAGTGTGCACTGTTGAGGTTCAAACCATGCAGTAAAAAAAAAAAAAGAAAAAAAAAAGGGAAAGGTTGAAATTGTTCATTAACATTCAGAAGGACCACTGGGTGAATTTTATCCATTATGTAATTTGGGAACATTTGAGTTTTTTCACCTTTGTAATAGAAAAAAATTGTTCATAATTAATTATGTCCCACTGTGGACAGAGCCATCTGTACTGGTAGTACCCTGAAATAGTCCAGGAGTATTTATATATTTATTTTTTTATCAATGAAGGCTAAATAGCAGATACCTCCTGCTCTTATTTTAAAGGGCCACTAAGTAATATATGACCTTCATTGACCTTAATCAGCAACAAGGGAAAATTGCAGCAACAAATTGTAACAGAAAAGTCTATGACACAACCCACATTTCCATCACCATCTCTTATCCCTCGAGTGAAAGTGGCCTGTAATTGTCACAAACCATAAAAACTCATTACAACAGAGACAAGTAAGCAAGCTGATTAGTGCAGATACCCAACTGAAACATTTGATAATATATCACAATACAGTATTGATAATACTGCTTTATTCTTTGTGTTTTTAAATTACAACAGGAGTGAATTTTTTTATTTTTTATTTTTTTGTTTCCCCAAAGCAGAGTATGGGCTGGAACGTGATAAATCCCAGCACCTGCCAAGTAATTCTTGAATTATTGGTATTGATCAGGAATGCTGCTATTGATCAACAACAACCCTATCAAACCGCAGATATACTGTGGTCATTTTGTGCTGGGAGCATTAAAAAATAATTACTTGTTGCCCATTTAAACTACAGGAAGTGAATGCACCATAATGTGGTTATAAATCTTCGTACCATGGAGGTTTATCTGCATTTTAGGGATTTTGACTTAAAAATAAACTGATCGTGAGGGGATAAGTGTGAAGGCCATCTAATTACAAACAGCAGAAGAGTTGTGTTAGCACATTCTCACTCCTCCCCGGCTTCGTCTCGCCTGTAGAGCCACTTGTTTGGCACATCCCACAGCTCATACCTGGAGATGCTGTAGTGCTTTTAGCAAGCACACATGAATCCTGTTCTCTCATTGGGATCATTTCATTCACTGGTATACTCCCATAAGTTAGGGATAGTGATGAGATGGTAAGAAAGACCAGCAGGCTGCTCACCTTCTCTTAGTTTTCTCTCCGTGGAGAATTGGTCACCCCACAAATTGGGACCAATCCAATAAAGAGAGAGTGTTTCCTCTGGTGACTGGGTTGTGCCTCAGTAATTTAATCCTTTACCCCCCCTCTCCTCAACTTTATATGCTGTGGTAGCAGCTCTCTTCTCACCCTGGAGTCAACAGCCCCTCTCTAACTGCTCTGTTCTGCTCCACAGGAAGACACGCTGCTGTGGCTGAAATTAACTTTTGAAAAATCTTCCTGTTTAAAAATGTGATGATGTACCTCTGAGGATAGAAAGATGGCATTCTAAGTAAAAGGAAATAGTGTTGGTAATGTTGATCATCTGGTATGTTATTTCCACTCATTATGGCTCCTCGGTGTCAGAGGGCATAAGGAAGAAAATCAATTAGCATAAAGATTAGCCCGCAGCTCGCCACTGCGACAGCTCCGAGTAATAATGGAGAACAGGGAGCATTTCTGGTGCACAGACTACTGCAGATATTTCTGTTATTGGCTGAGCAGAAACACTGGCAGTAATGGTATTAGATTCCTCACTTTGAAGAGATTGTATATCCCCAGCTGTCACAACAGAACCCATCTCTCCTGTCCTAGAAAGGAGACTATTGCACAGCGTGTCATCATTTTAGCACTTGCCGATGACTAGAGTGCTTTTGTTGGATGGAATTGCTGCCTCAGTAGGGTGGCATAAAGTCCTGAAAGATTCCAGCATTTGAGGGCTATCTGTTCTCCAGCCTCTGCAAAATAAATCCTATAGTACTGCCATAATCATATTGTGAAGTATTATTTAATTTAGCAGTTAATGGGCTACTGAATGAATGTACATTATCCCTCTCTGTCTCTCTGTGCAGCTTCTACCGCTTTGTCTTGGAGCCTGATGTGACTTTCTTGGCCAACGATTCGGTGTCTCCAGGACCAATGGCTCGCTTTACGGAGCTCCCTGAGTCTCCCCTCCTCACACTGAACATGATCACCCCAGAGAGCTGGATGGTGGAGGCTGTGCGCAGCCCCCATGACTTGGACAACATCCACCTGCAGAAGGTACTGAAAACTTCTGTTATTACCAGTTAGGATTCTTGCTATTCTTTCACCTTATGCAGGGCAAAGCCTTCTTCTCCTGTTGTTTTGTGTCCTGTGTAAGCTGTGGTTTCACTCCAGGTAAGCGGCGTGGTGACAGCAGAGTACGAGTTGGAGCACCTGTTGCTGGAGGGCCACTGCTTTGACCTGTCAACCGGCCAGCCCCCCCGAGGCTTGCAGTTTACCTTGGGCATGAGTCGGGACCCCCTCATGCATGACACCATCGTCATGGCTAACCTGGTCAGCAGCCCTCAGTACTCCATACTAGAGCTATCAAGACTTTTCTAGCACTGTGTTGGATAGATAACATGCATACTGTAGTAGTAAACTGTGGCAGGGCATTCATTTGTTGTAAAGAAGCTGTTTGGTGCCAGGATTGAGGAAACAACTGAGGGTTGTGTTTCTAAGCCTTCAGTGTCATTTTGTTTTAACTTCACCAGGGGTATTTCCAGTTGAAAGCCAATCCTGGTGCCTGGATCCTGAAATTACGTAAAGGGAGGTCAGAAGATATCTATCAGATTCTTGCGTGAGTATTCTCCAGTGTCTCCAGATGATTCTTTAAAAATGTACATTTAAGGACTGTTGTCTTTCCGATCGTGTTCCTGAAATGTATGAGTCAATTTAAGAGAAAAAAAAGTTAGGTAACGATGCTGATTAGGTAGCTCCGTCAGTAGCTCAGAATCAGGGTCGTTTCTGCTACCTCTCCATTTCATACTGGTAGGTATGAAACCCATCACTATGGTAACACGGAGAGCTGCTGACACTGTAGCAGCTCAAGGTTTTGATGAGTGCAGGGAGTTGTGCTCTGCACAGACCAGGAGAGAGACAGAGGTAGGAGGAAAGAGGTGCTATTACAGAGAAGACAGAGTGGAAGGATGATTCAGCTGGTCACCTGCCATGCCATCCGCCCCAAACTGGGGGATATCAGCAGCACAATATCTGTTTTAGCTGGTAGGCTGGCGTAGGTGTCAAAGGCTTGTATATACTAGACAGGGTGCGTTGGCGTTCTCTAATTTTCCTGGACAAATGGAAACATTTTTTTCTGTAGTTTTCTCTATAGTTGCCTGTATAAATTTCCTAGAAAATGTAATACTTTCATGCCTTGGAAGATATTTTCCTTTATATTTTACCAGTTTCTTGTTACTTATATACTGAATAGAGTACGTTAATTCTTTCACAATCAAGTAGTGATAATCCAAATTGTCTTTGTGAATCCATATGGACAGCTACAGTCCGGACGATATAGTGGATGTCCCTTCAGTCACAGATATTGCCCTCTCTGGCCATCCTCACACAAGATTTAGGACACATACAGCCCTGGGTTCCTCTGAAATCATATCAGACAACCAAGATTTATTCCCCAATCCTCCAGGTGAAGCTAAGAGGTGATGTCATTTTTCACCTTGGCAGTGTCATTATTCTTGCGGTTAGCGGCACTCTGCTCTGGTTAGGTGGCCGATCAGAGCCGAGTGGGAGTGTCTGTGCTCTCCGGTCCCACAGCCTGCGTTCCCCCCCTGCACCCCGGACTGCCAATGCGCCTCGCTCTGACAACGATGAATGAGATGGCCAGCTCTCCTCTCCTCAGAGCAGGGATACAAATTGATCTCTGGTGCTTTCTAACCACAGCCCTAAAGGTTGAGGCACACGGGTGATAGCGGCGGGGGCAAAATACAAGCAGCTCTGCACATGGGGGGAAAATGCACTTTGCGCCCAATGAGGAGGGGCATTCATCATAGTGATAAGGTTAATTTTCTGCCTTTAGTAAGCACTGGGGTCATGATGGCTTGCTGTGCATGAACGCCTATTGCTCATCTCTGGCTTAAGTTTACTCTGTGGTGTGTCACCATAAGACCCCGGGTATCCTACCTGCCAACACACATTCTTCACTGGGCAGATGAGGCCTAAAACAATTACAGCGAAAAGCCAGTGTGATATAGTCGATACTGTACAGACTCTTTCATTAAATGTACCAGTAGATACAGCATGGCTGGGAAGTAGTAATGGATAAAACGATGGGAAGGTGATGCTCAGTGATGATGGAGGGTAATGAATATGGCCAGAGTGTGACCCTGGCAGCAATCCCAGAATCCACTTTTGACTGCGTCGTTCTCAGTCTCTGTCAGTGGCCACCGTTTTCTTTTTCATGAGGGCAGCCTCGACTGCATCTCTCCTTCTTTTCATACTGTCACCATGGCTAAAGGGCGTGTGAAATGGCAATATTGGTCAGGGTCACAAAAATAATTCTTTTAGTTACATAGTGGAGTAAAGTGATAAAGTCAAATTAAAGTCAACTTGATTTGTTGAGTAATTAAAAAAATGTTAGATCGAGAAGAATTGTGGCAAGCACAGTAAAAATGAGCATGCACATTATGTTTATTTCTGCAATCAGTAGACCTTTTACAGCGGCAAAACTGCCTCCATTTGTTACTTTTGATTCCTGCCCATTTTGCAGATGTCATTTAGATACAAATGAAGTAGTGTCACTCCCTCCTCTATGCAGTAACAAGAAAAATGGTTCACTCAAATGGATTCTTAAAGTACTTTATTTACATTATCTGCACAGACATAGCTCTAATAATAAACTATATACAGTGTATATAAATATGGTCAAATTATTATGTTGACTGGAAAGCACTAGAAACTTGTAGCATACTCAGTATAGTTAAAGAAGTCAAAAGCCGAAGAGCTTCAGGGTTTGGGGGTTGAATTGAAATGACTTCTGTAAGGCAATAAGTTAGTGTTTCAACTTTCAAGCTTAGGAGTCAAAAATCTGACTTTGTTTGTGTAAAACTAACTTAGCTGCAGATTCAGTGTCCAAAGGTCATTACTATGGATGTTCCCCCTTAGTCAGAAAGATTACTTTAATTCTCCCTCTTTATCCACTATTTCAGGCATGATGGGACAGATTCGCCTGCAGATGCCGGTGATGTCATAGTTGTGCTTAACAGTTTTCACAGTAAGATCATCAAAGTCAGAGTGAGTATTTTTTAAAGATAATATTCTTCATTGCACAGGACTTGTTCAACTTAAAATGACTTGCACCTTCTTTCTTATGATAAGTGTGGATCACAAGTTGAGTGTGTTAGAAGAGGTTTTTCTTAGTTTGTCCAGTGTAAAATGAGTTAGAATATCATTTTGTGTCTCTTTTCTCATTATAGGTGCAGAAAAAAGCAGACAAAATCAATGAAGATCTTTTAAGTGAAGCTACTGAAAGCAAAGGCCTGTGGGACTCCATAGCAAGGTGTGTAGTCCATCCTTGTATACAGCTGAAAGTTGGTTCCTTTTACTTGGTCTGAAGCCCTCACTCAATCGATTGGCAGTTACTACTGTGGGTGCATTGATTAGTGGGTGTGCTGATCTGCCTTCTATTGTCAATTATACATTGCGGTTTCAGGAGAGCTCATTCTTCCCCTGGATCCAGACTGCAATATTATGCTGTAAGATCTAGTCTTGCAAAAAATATGTGCTTCTGTAGGTATGTGTGTATGTGTGTGTGCATTTGTATGCATTTCCCCAGCACATCCTAACTGTGTGATCTGTCTCCTCACTTAACGCTTGCTGTGTGAAGTGTTTGGAGCACTTTTGAGAAAAGGTAGGCAGTGTTGTTGCAAACCATTTAACACTTAAAACTTCTATATCATATTCATTAGCATGCAGCGTTTATTGGTTGTTTTCAACTGCTGTTCTAATCTGACCACTTTAATAATAAAACATATTTGCCATGATTTAATCATTTTATCACTCTAACATGGCATTTTAATACTGTAGAACCTTTCGAAATATAATATTTGAAATATGATATTTCCGCCCTTTTTCTGCATTTAAGTAGGCAGAACAATAAAAAACAATAGATACATAGTTCTTAATATGTACAACTCAATTAACACATAGAAACTATATATGTATGCACCATTTATCTATCTGTATCTACATATAGATATAGATATCTGTATACAGTATACACATATATGTATGCATGGATTTGTATACACATACAGCACATAGACATAATATGCATATGCAGACATATATAAGTTGACACCGACTCTTAAAAATGATTGGCTTGAAAGTAAAAATTTATATTTATTACTTAATTTGTGAACTCCATGCTTTGAATGATTCATTGTAAAGGGCAGGGCTCAAGGCATTTATTGATTTAACACCTCTGAGGAATTAGTTGACTAGATCTGTGCATCAGTAAGCATGAGTAAGTCCAACACCAAGCAAGCAACCAAGCAATTTTTCTAAATTTCTACCCTCGCAGGCAAATGTCCTGCATCGGACATGAAAGTACAATTTGTTGCAACCATCCATTTTTCCTCTGTTTTGTGTTACATAATAGAAGATAGCAGATTTGACATAGGTGACATTGTACTCCACCCCAACGTTAGGTCTATCAAAGTCTGTCAGAATGTGTTTTCTCTCATCTGTCTGCGGAGCTTTATCTCTATAGCACTAATTAGCATGAGTTAAAATATTTTTCTTCAATTCTTTCTTTCTTTCTCTTTTTGCACTTGCACCTTTGAGTTTCACACTGTGCACTTTTGTGATTAGTTTGGCAGAAATTGGCACGAAACTAAAGCCCAAATTGGGCCACTATTGAGTTATGCGTCATCTCATCTTGCATCATCTTTGTTTACAAAACGTTTCTTTTCTCCATGGTAGAATCATCTTTTTCTTAAATATTGATTCATTGACTCACAGTTCTGACCATTTTTGACCTGGGCCATATTGTGCAAACATTCTCCATCATACCAATTGATTCTGACCAAGATTTCAGTAGCTGCTTACTGTATCTTGTATGCTTGGATGTGCATCTCTCCAGTAGAGAGGTATGGGCCAAATGGACACTCAAAAAATCAACCACAAAACTACCCAATATGTCTTTTTATCATATTAACACTGACTCTGTAATAAGGTGCCTGCATTTGATTTTCATAACTTTACATAATCTGACAACTTTAACAATTTGTTTTGCCTTACTTTACATCACAGCACACGTAGACAGGCAACTGCAATCAGTTTTGACAATATTTGTATCCCCCATATAAATGTTTCCCCTACTGATCTGTTCTTGTTCTTGGTGTCTTATTGTTTTTCCACTGCACAAGGAAATTGTTGTGAGGGGAAATGTGCTTATAAATGACAAGTAATCTAATGTGTAGCCTGACAACTTCCTAGCAGAATCACTGGACACTTGTGGTTTGAGATAATAGCATCACAGCCGTGTGATCTCCATTCATTATGAGGAAACTTGGTAGGCTACTTTGCTTTTTTGTAATCTTGTGAAATGTTTCACTGCTAAAGCAATGGTCAAGACAGCATCAAAACTGTACAAGAAAGGTGTGAGTTTAGATAGCTCCCATTCATGTTTTTACTGACATTTCTTATTACAGAGTGAGCAACCAATATGTTGAAAAAGATATATCGTGTGAGCTTTTAGGTTTGATTTTTGGGAGGGTTTCCACTGGTCTTATAGGAATGTTTTGGACAGCGGCAAACTTGGGCAGACACAAAGGTAGCTTCATAGGGAGGCAGTTAACAAGATTTTGATCATAGTTGATTGTTATGACTGAAAAAAGATGGTAAGATGAGGTCCAAGTTGAAATGGCTTGAGTTATGGTTTAAATATGTATCTGTCTGTCTGTATGTACACATACAAAAGCAAACAGGAACAGATGCTTCAGTAGAATAAAGTTGCTAAGATCCATGCAGGCCTAAGACTCCAGGCAGAGGTTTTAATACGTTCCTCTTTGGATGATCTTCATACAGTAATAAGAGGATGAAGCTGCTGAAGCTACAGAGTGAGAGGAAAGGCAGAAGTAGAGTTTGGTCCAGCTCTGGGGTTACTGATGGCCTCTGCTCAGGTTTCAACCAGAGCTCTGCAGATCCTTCCAGAGGTCTGGATTATTTGGTACAAGTCAGCCAAAATGGGCTCTCACCTGACTTGCTAAAGCTGCTTATCTGGGGGTCCCGCTGTAGCACTGGAGGCCCTTCATAATGGCTGGCTTAGCCATGGCAGGCAATAGGCATCCCCTTAGACCACAGCGGTGCGGTGGCACCCCAAAAGCCAGCTCAGTGAACCAGAGAGAGCAGCGCTTTGGTTTGAGACAGATACTGGGAGCGCAGGGAGAGAGATGCACTACAGGTGTGGAAAAGGATGAAGAACAAATGGACAAGAAAGGTCTTGGACAGGGATACGACATTGAGTTTATATAGTATAGGAGAGACAAAATGACCAGTTATACTGTTGTGTTTGTGTGTGAGTGTGTCAGAGAGAGAGAGAGAGAGAGAGAGAGAGAGCAAGAGAGATGGAGTTGGGGATAAAGGACATGGAGAGGCAAACAGCGTGTTCCCTCCTCTCCCTCTGCACCTCCCTCTCACTCAGTAGTCTTTTCCTGGAGCCTCGGGGCCCAGGCTGCGGTCGTGATTGAGTGTGGAAGAGACACTCTCCCCTCATCAGCAGTCTGTTAAAGACAAGGACACACAGTTTGACTGCAGACAACGCTGCCCTCCAGCACAAGTCCTGATTTCTGTCCACTAAATGTGCCTTGCATCATGATCCATTGCTTTTAACAGCAGTTAGGGTATGTTGGTGTGTTTGTTTAGAAAGTTTAAAAAGTGTCCTTTGGATTTTGCTATTATCTGAACTTAAATCAATGTGGTATCTCAGCGTAAATCCATTTTATTGGTGGGATGGCACAAAGAGAATGTTAACTTGCATTTTGAAATATCTTGAATCAAATAGTAAAATGTAGAAAAAAATTGAATTGCAAAGGTAGATGTGTCTTTTCTCTTTGTATTGTATATTGCAGTTCAAATGCTTTGCCATAATGCTCTCATCTGAAACTTGGCAATGCATCTAATCTGTTAGCTGTTTAATCACAAACAAATGCATCCTTTTAGATTCTTTTACTTATATTGTCGGCTCTCTATTAGCTATGTGGCGAGGTAAGCACAAGGAGCCATTTGAATGTTGCAGCTGCCTTCGCTGTGTCTGCGCTCTAATGAGTTGATTACTTCAGCTCTCAGGAGGAAGGCCAGCAGGAGAACAGCACTTTCTGCTGTAAAATGCACAATCTTGGTCTGCTGGAGCATTGTCATTCTCTTTGTAATTCTTTCATTAAAAAGCACCTCATTTTCCCGCAAAAATAATGCATGGTTTGTTTGTTTGAAAATGTTTTCTGTGTCAGCTGTTAAATCCAGTGTTGTTGCTCCTGGCTCTGCAAAAAGCATGGTAACTGCTGGCTTCGTTGTGATTCGCTCTTGCTAAATGAAAAGTATGCATCAATCAAAAAGACAGGAGGCTTATGTATAATGTGGTGCTTTACAGCATCACAGGTGGAGGCTCCAGGTCAGATGATGGAGAGAAGAAGAAAGAGGATGTTCTGAACATCTTTTCTGTGGCTTCGGGCCATCTATATGAGCGCTTTCTAAGGTGGGTCACTTTTAGTTCACACACACAGACACACACTTATTTCCAGGCTCCACACACCACTTTCCTTTTTAGCCCTGCTCCTCTGAGACTCACCCTTCACTCTTTCTATCTCTGTCTCTCTGTTCCAGAATAATGATGCTGTCTGTCCTTCGGCATACCAAAACCCCTGTCAAGTTCTGGTTTCTCAAGAATTACCTCTCCCCCTCCTTCAAGGTAGCTACCTTGCTTCATGACTCCATGCAAACTTTCTGCCTCCCTGCCTGGTTGCAGTAACTTTATCCGAGTTCCACAGTGACCCCTGGGAGCCCCAGATTTGTTTGTACTGAGCAAAGAAAGGATCTGTGGGTTGGTTCCTCCTTTGTGATGGTCGGTGTTTGATCTCCCTGTTCCTATAGGGATGAATCTATATGCATTGCCTTCTGTGACCCATCTTGAATTTCAAAAATAGCAAAAATGGTCTGGTTTGTGGTTACATTTTTTGTATTCATGACATATACAGTATTAGTGGATAAACATTTATTCATGCATGGTGTCCTTCAGATGGCTTATATATTTTCATTACACTCTAGATACATGTTTATTGAACATTTCCCACTTCACCGTGAACTGGATTTTCTATGTTTGTTGAATGTATAGCTCATATGTCAAGCCAAGCCTTTGTAAGAAAGAGACTTGTTCCTTTATTGTATTTATTTTACCTCTGTTGTTTGTTTTGTGTTGTGGTTAGGAGACAATCCTGATAGAATCAAAAAGGAATTCATACATCCAATCAAAGTGTTCTTTTAATCCAATTTCCTCAATTACAGCACAGGATACAAAGCAGCAATGTTTCAGCCTATACCACTGTTTCATCAGTGGTTACATAACCTAAAATTACTAGCATTCAAAAACTATGTCGAACAGATGGTGATGTTTTTATTCTCCATAGCATTGTACAGTGTGTTTATCATGTTGGTTTCCTTACGTGCTCTCTTTTCTTGCACATGCACACCTAAAAAGCCGGTCAGAAATCCAAGTAAGGGTTTATATGGCTCACGAAATCTACCTGTGTTAACTGGGTTTCTGTCAAGCCCTTAACCTTACTATGGAAACCTGGTTTCTCATTTAAATGGAAGAAATTGGATAACTGGAATCCATGGGGAATAACCTGATTACTAAAGTGTATGTAAACAGACTGATGAAGGCTCAGGCCAAAACGTTTGTGCTTTGTTTGTACCTTGTGCTGAAAAGGAGGAAACTGGATTAAAAAAAAATGTAACAAAAAAAAAAAAAAACACTGATTGACAAACCGCTTTTTGATTCTGTTTGGCTGTTAAATTAGTTGTGCGGACCCCATCACTCAAGTTGTCTTGGTTGAGCGTGATGATTTTTGCTTTTCATTAGGAGACCATCCCTCACATGGCAGAAGCTTATGGCTTCCAGTATGAACTAGTGCAGTACAAATGGCCTCGTTGGCTCCACCAGCAGACTGAGAAGCAGCGCATCATCTGGGGCTACAAGATCCTCTTCCTGGATGTCCTCTTCCCCTTGGCTGTGGACAAGATCATCTTTGTAGACGCTGACCAGGTAATAGTTCATTTGAACTGCTGTAAGGGAGAGCTCTGTATGAATGTGGTGCAGAAAGGGAGAGACACTTTTATATCAGTCCCACAGTACTGGCGTGCAGATTGGATGATGTATCCTTGCCATCTCAGGTGATTATTGAAGAGTGCTGAAGTGTCAGTACTTCACAGTGTCCTTCCTCCCCTTCATAGATTGTACGGGCTGATCTGAAGGAGCTGAGGGATTTGAACCTGGAGGGCGCCCCTTATGGCTACACTCCATTTTGCGATAGTCGCAGAGAGATGGAGGGATATCGCTTTTGGAAGACCGGCTACTGGGCCTCACACCTGGGATACAGGAAGTACCACATCAGGTACACACCAACACATAACTGTGAAATGGCTTATAGCAGCACAAACTGTTCTGTATGCCCAGCAAGGACTTCTGACATTTTACCTACACAAGCACAAATAGCTATTGTACATGCAGGATTATTTTTTTGCATTTACAAATGTACAACAGTATAATCCTGCTCCCCCCACCTTTCAGTATCCTACTGTAGTTATTTTTTGGAGAAAATGAAGGTAACCCGTTTTTTTCTTTCAAGGTAGTTGGCAGAATAAATCCATATATTTCTAAATATTAACATTCGAAACATCCTGCTGCTGACAGCCAGCGATTTCTTTTAGGCTATTCACACTGTTTATTCAGCTGGAGACATTCATGACTTATTCTCTGTACTTCACATAGCAGAATGAAAGGAGTTGTGAATAAAGAAAAGTCAAGAAGAGATTACACTGCTTAGGGGGTAGATACCCAATGAAAAAGCTTTTCATGTATCTCAGCAATTGTGAAAATAGATCTATCCTTGTTTCCTGTATGACATTACCTGTGTTTGGCTTGGATCCAGTGAATTATCTAGAGGAATTATTCATTATTCTATGTGGGACCTGCTGTTTCAAATTCCTCAGTCCCACATGCTGTACAACAGAGGAAGAAAAAAATATGGAGGTTTATTGTAGTTTTTTCTGATTCTATCGTTATATCTGATACTGTATACAACTATGGTGCAAATTAAATTGGGAAAGGACAAAGTGTGGAACAAAAAGGACATGGACTCCTTGCTGGGTGTGTGGCTCTTTAGATGCGGTTTAATCAGCTGGCAGCTAGTAGCTCTGCTGAGCAGAGGAAGCTGCCCAGCTAGCAGAGCTTTGCACTGGAGCAGGAGCTGAGCGGGAGGGGGAATAAAAGGGTCATCAGGAAGCCGCAATGATTTTATAGGAGTCCAGTGTGAAGCCGAGCTCCACAGGCCAGAGAGAAGCAGCAGGGGTGAGGGATGATCTGCACCGTTGAGCTCTGGGAAAACATATGGCAGTGAATATCTGCTTGCATGGCTCAGAATTAATAAGTGATGTAAAGTTTCTATATTGTACTTTTGGGTATATTAATATGCCATGCGACATGATATTATATGAGTGCGCCTGGGGTATTTGTCTTTATTAAGCCAACTGGATTTCCCTCTTAAGTGGTTTCAGTATTTTTTCACGCCTGCTTTTATTTCCTTGTGACTTTCTTCACTCTTTTCACTTCTCCCATACTGCAAAACTAGTGCCCTGTACGTAGTAGATTTAAAGAAGTTCCGTAAGATTGCAGCGGGGGACAGATTACGTGGCCAGTACCAGGCCTTGAGCCAAGACCCCAACAGTCTGTCTAATCTGGATCAGGTAACTCAAACTGTGTGCTCTGAGTTATTTCTTTCAGCACCCACTACAGTTTGTTAATGTGTCAAAACCAGAATGTGCCTTCATATCAACACATTTTGCTCTGTGATCTTTGTAGGACCTTCCTAACAACATGATCCACCAGGTGGCCATCAAGTCTCTGCCGCAGGACTGGCTGTGGTGTGAGACGTGGTGCGACGACACCTCCAAAGCTACAGCCAAGACCATAGACCTGGTGAGGCCCGCAGGACTTAAATCCCACTCTGATACCAATTTTACGCCAAGCTGGTTTTACACATTTTGTTTTTTTGTTTTTTTTACCTAGGAATACCTGCAAAAAAGTGTGTGTCTCTGTTTACATTAGCCAAAGCCTTTTGTGCATATTTCACCACAGTATTTTCTGCAATGTTCTGACCCGGCAGTCTCTCATTAGAGATGCACTATGAACTATGATGCTGATTTATAGATAATTTTTTTTTTTTTTTTTTTTTATTTCCAATGATCCAGAAGATCCGGAAAGTAGATCCAGTGAACCGGATCTACTTTCTCATTCAAACAGAAAATTCAGCAGTCAGCGTTTAAAAACTTAGTAGACCACAGCTTCTTTATTTGATACTCTTTGAGTCATGTTTGTCACTTGTTTCAGTTAGAACCAGAGAAACTGTGATTTTAAAATATGTCATCTTTTTATAATCAGTCTCTTTTTATAGTGTCACAGTGTCTGTGATTAAAACTGTGTTTTTGAGTCATTTTGTGAACACAATACACATGAATGAAGAAGTGAAAAACAAGATTTGCAGGATTCAGCTGCTGATGAGGCTGAGTGGCAGCATGTAGACTTAGACTGAGCTCAAGAACAGATACAGGCAAATGTTTTACTAAACTTACATATCGCTTTATCTTGTTTACACTGAGAAGTCCCTGATGGTGGTGGGATTTTAGTTCAGTGTTAAAGGGGTAGTAACATTAAATGGCAAAATAGCCTACATGATAATACTCTGACTATATAATATATAACAATAAATATTCCTTTATTCCTTCAATCTGAGAGTCAAAGACAAAATGCTCATTTATATCCTCACCTTGAATCCCTCTTCTTCTCAGGTTGAAACTTCATGTTGATGAGAGAAATCATTTTTGTAGATGACCACATCTAGTGCAGCTTTGATGGTTACTGTAGTGAACTATAGCTGCTGCAGCACTGAAAAACCTAAAGCGTATTCCCAGCCACTGCTGTCCATGAGTCACTCAGCGTTTAGGAGAGAACAGGGGAGTGATCCTGCAGTCTCTTAAACTAATATAGAGAATTATTGGACAGGCTCCACTGGACTGAGATAGGAACAATTTTCTCATAGTGGTATGGGACACCACTTGGCAATTCAGACACATGAGACACAGACTAATGTCCTTTTAACAGAATAGGAAATCAAATCAGGTTTAAATGTCTGCCACAGACAGTGCTGGGAGTGATGATGCAGCTTGTTGGGAGAAGTCACCCTGGTGGCATGAGTGATGTGTTCCGTCTGCTTATCTGCTACAGTGCAATAACCCAAAGACCAAGGAGCCCAAGCTAACAGCGGCAGCAAGGATTGTGCCTGAATGGGTCGACTATGACAATGAGATCAAACAGTTACTGGCACGCGTCCAGGAGCCGGAAAGCACAGCAACACAAAGACAGACTTCAGCTCCCTCGCAACAAAAACAAGGTTAACAAAAAATACTTTTGTGTCGAGAAATGTTTACCATTTTTTACAGGGCGGAGAAGTTAAATTAGTTGTCACTGCAGTGTGACTGACCTTTTTCTTGGCCAGATTTGTGCCTCGGACTCTCCCTGAACACCCGCTCTTTGTCTAACTTAATTTCTTTTTTAACATTTCTCCTTATTTGCCCTCTAGATAACCAGCGTGATGAACTTTAGTTTCTGCCAGCATAGTGCCGAAGAGCGAAGAGGAAGCGTTTTGCACCCAGTCCTCCTGTGAAGCTTGATGATGTACATTTCCAACAAAACCGTAGCCGTGGAGTGTTAAATCTGTAGTCTGGGTAAGATAGAAGGATAAAAAGATATATTTTTAAAAAGATGTCACACCTTTTTCTATGGTCAATACGATACGTGTCTTACAAATCACTATGATGTAATTCCTCACTCTCCAGTTTCGGTATGCCACCAACACTGCAGTCAGAACTTGGTTAGTATGTGGTTATTGGAGATGAAGTAAATATAGGGAGACTTCAGGGATGAAATTTGTAGTAATCATTAGGACAAATGGCATAGATTGCACTGATATTGTATGCAAAGAATCCAAAGAATCTTAATCATACAGTTTTAAACTCATTTAATGGTTTGGTTTGTAACTGTATTATTATTTTAAATAGAAATTACACTTACAGAAAGCCTATGCATTAAATATTCTTAAGTCATTGTTATTGACACTAAGACTGTGATAACACTTTTGACTGAAATGGCCAAACCAGTTAGTGATTGATATGGGGTTATTCATGTTACATAGGAACAGTAGGTAGCACCAGACATGATGTACAGACACCGTCCGGCCTGAAAAGGCGCTGCACTAACTGACTGTATCCCTCCTTGCCAAGTCATGTGATGCTATTTTAGCTGTAATGGTATATTGGCTGATGAAGCTAATGTTTATTATCACCAAGTTATGGATAAAAGAATCCTTATTTGCACACTGAAGGTCATGGTTATAGCTGAAAGATAGGATTTTAAGTTATTACAGTGTGTTTACGTCTTCTGTATATACAGCATATATGTCAGTATGTGTTAACATTTTTAGGCAGAATTTTTCAATACCTAATACTACACAAAGAAACAATATTTTTGTCTCAGGAACAAACTAGGTGTTGCTGCTCGACTGAAAACAACAGTACTTTTTTGTCTGTCTTAACAGTCCATAGAAAATGGGTGTAGGATGTCTGCTGTTATGGCACCTTTCTTTCACTCCAGTGTGTCAAATGGAAATGTTTACATTACTGTAATTGTCATTTCAAGTGTGAAAAATTAAATCTATCTTTGTTACAAAGCCCTGTCATTACAAAAGCTGTTTCTGGATTTCTTGTGGATGTGTGATTTATGCTGTCTCTCTAATGGACAGGATTTCACAGATTAATTTTTTTCACCCATCATGGGAGAGAGAGGGAGAGAGAGAGAGAGAGATTTTTGAATGAAATAAACTTTTCGGCTTCAGAGGGTTGACTTTACCCAGCAAAAAGTTATTTGTAGCTCCAGTAATTAAATCCTGATGCACTTGCATAGTTGTGGAAGTACTCCCTAATCTTCCATGTGTACTTATATTTCAAAAGGGAAGGCAAAGTCCTCTGTTCAAATTAATAAGCATAAATAGATCTTTATTTACAGTTCAGAAAACAACTCCATTCATATAAAAATAGTACTGTACTTATGTACACATAAATTTTAGGAATGGATGTGAATTTCAGAGTCTGCCATACACCATCAGGGTGTAAAGTGCCACTTTGGAATTAACCCTTTACTCTTGATTGGAATCTACAAATAAGAGCTGCTTCAAACATGGCAGATATTTGTTAGCACAGCAACAGACTTTCCCCAAATGGAATCCGAAGTTGTATCACTCAACAACAGGATGCATCTTAAACTGGATTAAGGTCCCCCAACTCATTTCCTCCAACACATTTTCGTGAGTCTCTTATCGGTGTGAACTGGCATTCTTCTGGCCAGCGGTTTCCCTTTAAATAGGGAGGAAAATACAAAAATCAGCTCCGGCTGTACTGGATACAAGCATCTTCAGTTGAAGCCGAATTTAAAATTGAAGCCTCCAGAGCCAAAGGGGTTGAAGCCCTGGAAGCCGTGGAAGCCTCCCTGGAAGGGATGATGGTGACCTCCCTGTTGGCTTTCTGGGTCCAGTGGGTCTTCCCCGTGGTCAAACTTCGTTCTCATCTCTAGAAACACAAAGAGGTCAAGCAATCAGTATCTAACTGAACTAAATAATATATGCTCCTGTAAACTATCCAAACTATCATTGATTATGTTGAGTTATATTGATTGAGATTTGATTCAGGATTTTAACGCAAATTATAATTTTCCTATCATTTTCATTTTCACACAGAAAAACTATTAAAACGATGCGATTTTGCTGTGGTCTGTACCACACAAACGTCTGTGGAGTACAATTTGTAGACCGGGCATCTCTGTAGCACCACAATGCTTCATTTATAGTAGTATTTTTTTTTTCACATTTTACCCGTATCCAAAAATTACATCTATTGTACTTGGATATATTGTGATTTTGATAGTATTCTGATTAATTGTTAAGCCCTACTAAACATGTAGCAGCCTAACAGCAATGTCAAGTCAAAAAATATATACATGGGATCTACAGAAAAGTGCAATTTGATACAGATATCCAATAAGTCAGACATTCTCTTGCAGTGGCCAAATTAACATACTGGTCAAAGAAAAACACAACAAAACCTAAATTATGCAATCAGTGCTCTGTGGTGTCCGACTATGGTGGGGATACTTTGACTTGGACAAAGCTGCGTCCACTGAGCTGTTCACAGCTGCTCCTCAGAGGCCTGACACTCACTGGGTGAGCAGCGGTGCCCTGACGGGGGCTTTTTACCTGGGTCAGTGAGAACCTCTTTAGCTTGTGCGATGTCTATGAACTTTTTCTCAGCCTTTTTCTTATCCTCGGGGTCCTGGAAGTTGTCTGGGTGCCACTGTTGGGCCAGTTTCCTGTAGGCCTTGATAATCTCCCTTTTCTGGGCAGTTCTGTGACAGGGAGGAAGTGAGTGCATCAGTATATCTCTTCTTTAAAATGTAGAAAGACTTGTCATAACTAAGTCAGAGTGGTTCGGTTACTTAATTTTTTAAAAAAAAATCCTTCTTGGCTTGTTTATGTTTTTCGGCTTGGAAAAGTTAAAAAGGCATAAACAGCCTGGTTTTCGCTGCAGTTGGGCGTAGAAATGAGGCCATACAATGTATAAAAACAGCTGAAAACCACCATTTAAAGCTAAGTCATGAAGTACACTCTGGTATATTCTTTAAAGATCATATTTCTTCTATTAAAACATTTACTAATAGGGCTTAATGATATAATAAAAAAAAAAATCATACTGCAATTATTTGATAGATATTGTGATTGTGATATAATTAGTGGGAATGATCATTTTTGCATCCTAATTTTCATTTTCACTAATAAATCTTAATATTGAATCTTAATATGAATTTTTGCTGGTGTCAGTACCAAACCAATGTGTACTCACCTCTTCACTCCCAGGATTTTGTAGTAGTCCCTCTTCTGAGACTGTTTGAGAAGCCGCTGAGCTTTCTCCAGGCCCTCTTTGATCTGACGATCATTCTCACTGTGTTGACTGGCCGTCTCATAGTCCTTAATAGCTGGAAAAAATAAGAATCCATGATGTGATCAATACTGCTTGCTCATTTGCAGAAACTAATGGTGTAGCAGAGTGGTGTGGTGAAGCAAAGAAAAACTCGTTTCAGCAAGCATCCACCCCACGTAAGTGTCTTTGGGCAAGGCACTTTATCTAAACCCACTTCAGTGGTACTCTTCTGTGTTCAACCCTGCACTCTGACTTTTTTTTTTTTTTTTGGCATTTCTTCTTTATTTGACAGCGTCAGTGGAGATAGACAGTGGTTGTAACACGTGGTATTCAGCCACCGATGCACCGATGAGGGCCAAGCACAAAGAGGATCTCTCTACAGGGATCAATAACACGCAAAAATATTGCCGTTGTTTACATTTTCATACCTCTGCCACTTTAAAAAACATTATGACCCAGAAACCCTTGCCTGACTAACAAGTGTTCTTTGCAATGACAGGTGGTAATCGCTCACATCGCATAAAATGACTGCATAATCTGCAGTGTAGTCATGTAGCAAACCACTTTATTCATTTAGTAAGCTCCATCACCTTCAGTTTGTGGTGCAGCAGCTCCAGGCTGTGTTTGTGTGTGCGTGTTTGTGGTGTTTTGAGGCTTGTTTACCCTGTGAGGTGTACTGAGGTGTGTGTGTGTTTGCGTGTAATGAGTGTGTGTACTGAGTGCGAGGCCCATGGGCTCTGACAGTTTAAAAGCCCACGTGAGGTCTGACGCTCCCACCTGCCGGTGTGTTCATGCCTAAGCAGATAAAGTGTGTTAATGACAGTCTAAACCTCCTCTGCCCAGCCAACATCCCCTGCGGTTGCAGAGCTGATGGAGAGCATCTTGGTGTGGGGTTTTATTACACAGGGGCTGACTTGCCTGGGGTAACGCTGATGTGATGTTTTTTTTTCCCCCTCTCATCTTCTCAAGAACAAAAGCTAAAACCATATCGTCTAAATCTTTCCATTTCTTCACATATTTATTCACATTAGCAAACGGCTTTTTTGTGCAAAATGGTATGCTATAGGCTAGCACTATAAACACAATGATAACACCCTGACACATCTAATAATTAGACATAGAGCTTTAATCTGACTCCACTGCGTTCTGCTATTTGTAATGGAAATCGCAATAGTGTTTTAAGTTTTAATGCACTGAACAACTGGAAGGAAAATCAAATGCAAATAAATGACAGGAGTCTGAATGCTAAGGGAGGAAATGTCACAGTCTACTAGTGCAGAGCCAGAGTTTTAGATAGCTGGTGATGAGTAAGATTATCTGTTTTTTTCTCTCTCTTTATAAGAAGCAGCATTATGACATTATGTTGGCACTCTGTGCTCAAATTCACTGATGAGGAATGGATGGCTTCCATTAAATTTCAAACAGGTTTGACAGATAAACATAAAGTGTAGGCAGGGATTTCAACAAAAATATCCATTGGTTGTTTGCACAAAATGGTGACAGAAAACCAGGTGGCGGGCAGGGATGATGGGTAGGAGAAAGAGGAGGGATCTTCAACTAAGTAATGGATTTCACTACTGGAGATTTCACCATCTCCTATCATTGGACTTTCTGCAAGCTAACAACAGATAGGAGACCTTTGTTTCAAGCTAATCCCTCCTTTGCCAGCAAAAGCATTACAGAGATAGTGAAAGCAGTGCATGTGTGTCTTTTGGCACTGCCACCTAAGAATGGCTTTGGGCTTGATAAATGAGCAGCTCTGCATAATTCCAGCCTGCAAAGACAAGGTGGATGTCGATCTCGCAGGCTGTGCTCACCTCTGTGCTCACACCTAGGTCTAATGATAGCAGATCATGTAGGAGTGTTAACAGATGTATAATTTTTGTAGGGATCACATTTTCATGCAAAAGACATGGGAGACATATGCAATAACCGAATTAGATATGGAAACTATCTATATATGTGCATTTCTAAAATTTTGAGTAAATTTCAATCCCATTCAAACTAAATCTGGTGACGTACAAAAGACTGTAAAATTAGATTTGGATTGACTGGATATGATCATGCCCTTTTCAAATGTCTGCATGCTTCCTACACTGAGAGCAGCTGCTTTGATGGCAAAACAGCATAATTTACATTCATGCCACTTAAAAACAATGAAAGCAATTGATTGACTGGATCTCAGTCCAGGGCTGGGATCACACATGTAACCTGTAATGCATTTATTTTGCTGAAAACTATGTGTAAGGCTTGACGTAAAGATCCCATGAGTCAGATTCCTGCAATCAAACGATTAGCTGTGGTTCTCATTTGAATTAAAATACATTTTAGTCGCAATTTAACATAATGACTTTATTTTTCTCCTACTTAATTCAACTAAATGGTGGGGAGAAAAAAGGGGGAAAATTGTTCTGAGACTACTTGAAACCTCACCCATATATTAAGAAATTCATACACTTTGGAAGCAACTTGCAGGGTGCAAGTGTTTAATAAAACTGAAAAACATTTGTTTTAATTTATACATGCATAATCAATGCATAACTACAATAAATTCAACACCTGTATTATTAACTCAACGCATAAGCAGCACTTTTTTTCTCACATTAAATGAATAAGTTTCCACTGGAGAATGATGCATTCAATGTGATGATGGCTTCAATGTGACCCTAACATAAAAGGGCTCCATTAAGTTGAAGAGTAAACAATATGATAGATCTGAACTGCATAGAACTGCATCTGACAAGACGCTTACCTTCCTCGTACTGTTCTTCTTGGACGTAGGCCTCGGCTCGGTCTTTCAGTGCGTTGACATTTTCCGGATCCGACTGGAGGACTTCACTGCACACTGAGATGGCTCTGCTACCCTGCTGGCCCTGTCATCACACATACAGACCCTCAGCACCCTTAAATTAACATAACCAACACACACCCAATAGTTAAAAGCACAGTCTCAGTCTTACCTGTGCCAGTGCATGGCAGATGCGCTCCTTGGCATAGAGGGAGTAGTGGTGTACATTGGGCTCAGTCTTCATCACCGCCTCATACTTGCTCACAGCATCCTCATACCTAAGAACAGCAGGAGACAGGTATGTGTTTCAGCACTGCTGTGACACTGGGAGAACAGTAGGATGTAATATGGATCACTGCACCCACACACATTATGCCATTCCTGTGCCATCTCTGTATAAGACTTGTGAATATGATATGAACTGATGTGTGCCAAATGTTGTGATATCCTTTCAGGTGATGAGAACCACATGCCTGTTTATGAGCTCTGCAGGTGAGGGTGCCTGTGGGTAAGTGGGCAGTTGGACTAGGTTGCAGCTGATGCAATTTGTGGTGTTTGGGGTATATTACAGCTTGCATTGCATGAATACACACACACACACACACACTCACCTCTGCTCTTGGATGAGTTCCTCGGCAGACTGGATCTGTTTGCTGAGCTTCTTCACCTGCTTGTAATGGCTGTAGCACTGCTTGTGATCGGGATCCAGCTTCAGGCACTCACGCACCTCACTGCACATCAGAGGTAAGGAGGATAAAACAGGTAAGAGCAATTAAAACAGTCCCACGTTTATTTCCATGACATTAAACAAAAGACTGTAAATATGTGACACAAATTCATTCCATCAACATTAATAACAAATTTAGACCATTCATATCACTGGGCAAAAATCATTGAGATGCAATCTATTAGAGAGACCTATTCTGTATGTCAGGGAAAAACAGCAAATTTGTTGTGATTCTTGGCATGATACTTATCGATTCTAGAAAATGTATCTTACTAACTGGAACATTTTCTCATAGGGACACCCCATTTGGTACTCAGGACAATGTCTAATACCAGTATTAGAATATGTTTTAGCATAATAACCTGAGAGTGGGTCTTACTTGAGGGACATCTCATGGTCTCCCAGGTTATAGTAGATAGTGCTGAGTTTATAGAAGGCCTGGGTGTTGTCATTCTTCAACTTGGAAGCAGCTTTAAGGTCACTAATAGCTTTGCCCATCTCTCCCATCTGAATGAAACACTCAGCTCGCAGCTCACGAGAGGTCACATCCCAAACACAAGTCTGGAACAGACAGACATTAAACCTCAGACAAACTGCAATACTAATAGTCAGTATCCTTATTATAATCTTGTTAAAATCTACTTTAGTGATGACATTTTTGAAGTGGTCAGCCTTGAAGGAAAACCAGTAAAATACTGACAAGGTATGTTGCTTACTTCAATGATGGTGTCAAACTGGGCAGCAGCTGTCATGTAATCCTTGCTGTTGAAGCTGCTGTGAGCTTGAGCCACCAGCTGCTGAATTTCATCTGACTTGGTCAGCTGACTCTGGGCTTCCTTCTGCTCTTTGTCGCTGGGGTTGGACTTGAGCTGGAACAGGATCAGGCAAAGCATTACATGAAGTATCTCCAGTGGTGATTAAAGTAGTTTAGCTACAATTTACAAACTGAACTAAATGGAGAAATTTCTGAGCTCAGAAGAGCTGATCAGAGATCAGCTGTTCTGAGCTGATCTCTGAAATGAGCTAGAGAAAAAAAAGGAACATGAAGGAAGGCAGACCAAAGACTCACAATATAGTCAAGTTTTTATATTTCAAAAGATACTTGTGCCAACTTTGACTCTTAAAAGCATTGCCAATCACAGCAGTGCTTACTTACCATTCCCTAAACCCATTACACTATAATCATCCTCATCATAGAGGTCATCATCTTCACGAGAGCAATCTCAGCTAATGGCATATCCTTTACAAATAGACCTGGCTATCCCGTAAGTGTTTCCTGCTAGCTCAGCCTTGGGAAGAGAGTAATGCATAAATGTGATGCATTACACCCTGCCAACGTCCTGGACTGCTGAAGCAGCAGGACAGCATGCACCTCTAACCAGACCCATTGACATCATACCAGCAAAATATGGTACACATAAAACTGCACGAGTAAAGATGACTATTGGCCCCTGCTGGAAATTTCAGTTCTTGCCCTCTTGATGCAGGAGGCATGACAGTTGATTTCAATTATAAAACTTTCTACACCTTTGCTCTCAGAAATTGATTTTTTTTAAACCTGTATTAAAAAAAATCTCACCAATAATACAGCTTAGTTGCTAGACATTTTTGTACAACCTCAACCATGTGAAGCTTCACATTGCAGTCAAACAGAAAAGCAACAAAATTGCTTTCCATCAATCTAGACATAATCATGTAATTAAAAGCTGGTGATTTTTTTTGTGTGTTCATTAAAAGACAATGGAAGGGCGAGGGGCAAACTATCAAGACAGGCCTCAGAGGCTGCAGGCCTGCCATACACCGTCACCATATCTGACAATCTCATCCTATCACCATGTCCAAGAGTAATTACCAAGTCATTTCTCCTCCACATGATTACCTCACCCGACATCCCAACAGCTTTAAATGGAATCTAAGAATTGAAAATACATCTGCAACAAGGGCATTTGTGTTATGACACCTCAGTGTAAAATGGTAATTCTAATGGAAAAATGTATTAGCGAGTTTCAACCTTTATCCTGAATGAGCAAATGAAAATGATCCCTTAGGCCCCAAATGAGAATTTGCTGCCAATTTAATTATAACCAACCATCTTGTAATAAGACTTAGCCTATAAATGCAGGGGTTTCCCCTGTTTTTTTTAAGCGGTTTGACAGCCACTTAAGTGATATACTTGCACTGCTTTCTATTTGCTTGATGCTTACTTTCAAAGAGTTTTGTTTTTCCTTGAAGATGTTGCCCACCACCACCCAACTTATAATAAAACAAGACTCCTCTATGTTGTCTGTTTAATAAACTAGGTCGTTCTGAAATCCAGGAAATGGCCTGTTATAATACACTGAGATAAAATTTTAAAAATGTGCATTGTGATTTATCGTTCTCCTTAAACTTTTTCTAGTCTATTGGATGGTTAATAAATGAAAAGCTTGTGACTGTCTGGGTTTAAACAACCGCCTTTCTGAATTTTAGTCTGTGACAAAAACATGACAAAAATAAAGCCCAGTTCCCATGCTTCATTGTAACTTTAAAACATTACACCTGACTACTGCACCAGGGTGTAGACCAACACTGACACCTCCTGGTGAACTTCCTCAACAAGAGCCACTTCCTACTCAGTGATACTCCCATATTGCCAGTTCAAATTGGATATAACTATACTTACCACCTTCTTAAAGTCACTCTCGGCATCGTCCAGTTTCCCCTGCTTCAGAAGCAGATTTCCTCTCTGAAGCCTTGCCTGTTGAGAGAGGGCGCAAGAATTTGTTTTGTTGAAAGCTGTGACTATAATCTAGACTTTGTCAATACAGCTGGCATAACTGCCAAGTTTCCCAATGCACGTCGTTATGTTTGGGCGTGGGTTATTATCTGACTGGAGCTGCAAGACGCTGAGGTATAAAATGCACATAATATACTGCAGCAAGTTCTTCCCATTTTCCATGCAGGTCTATGTTTCTTGCACTACCGTCCACACCAGAGTACTCTCAAATTTTGGTCCAGGTTTGAAAAGTTTTTATAGCAGTGGAACTCACAGATGTGAAGTCTGGTTTAAGTTCGATGACTCTGCTCAGATCTGGCAGTGCAGACTTTGACTTCCCCATGGCTAGATAAACTGTGGCTCTCCTGTAGTAGGCCATGTAGTTCTTTGGATCTCCATCTGGCCACAAACAAACAAACCATTTCCATAAGTATTCTGAGTTATATTAATTATTCTGGACAGCTGGACTATTTCTGTCACTTACCAACAGCTGCATGGAAGTGAGAGAGGGCATCTGCTAGCTGGCCAGCGGCGAGGAGTTTCTTCCCCATCTCTAGATGACTCTCCACACTGCCATCCCTGCCACATTTCACTCCTGAGAAGCATTCACAATAATGATATATTCCACCACAGTTTATAACACACAGCACTCAACTACAATGTAAAGGTTATGTTAGTGACCAGCCAAAGACAGAGGAGGGGTGAAATTAGGTGCCATATACATATTTAAACCTGCAGCACTACCATTAAGCCATACTATCCAACACTAAATGGAGCAGCTGTTCAACACTAATTTCTGTCAAAGTCTCTGGTTGTGTGCATACAGCAGCAGGAATAGCAACATACAAACTAAGTCCCGTAAGTTAGAAAATAAAAGCACACTATCTGGCTGTCAGCATTCTGCTAAGCTGACCAACGTCCCACAAACTTCTGTTTAACTTGCGAGCTAGGAAGCCAGCTAGCTAACGCTAATCTTTACAGTTTCCGTAGCCTAGCCAACATTAGCAATGTTCTACTTAGTACAGTCTCACTGGTTTTACTGCACGACAGCCAAAGCTCAGAATTATATTATATAACCTTAGCTAGCATGAGACGGAGTTGTCAGTTTCTTACCTTCATATCTCAGGTCAAACAAAACAAGAACGAACGGCATGTAAGTCAAGACTTTGTGTGCTACATGGTTGATGGAAACCATGGTTAGATCAAAGTCTGGATCAAAAAGATCCGAGGTTTCTTGTTGTAAACTCTACAAAATGTTATTTTCACTTCCCCTTAATTCCTGACAGTGCCATGAGGTGACAGCTATTCAATGTAACTTGGAATCACTTCTCATTATGTCCCAGACGGAGCACAGCAAACAAGTCAACTCAACCGGTCGTGGGTGGCTCTGATTGGCTGAACTGTGGGGAAACTCCGCCCACTTCGATTGGTTCAACAGAGAGGAGCCACGGCAGCACAAAGTCAGCATGTTATTGAAGGTGTGTGTGTGTGTGTGTGTGTGTGTGTGTTGGAGAGGGCTCAGCTCGAAGAAACA
>OMKZ01050709.1:0-10166 GCA_900302535.1 Neoniphon sammara | reverse complement strand
GCGCACACACACACACACACACACACACACACACACACACACACACACACACACACACATATATATATATTTATAGACACAGAGTTAACTCACACAGAGTTGCTCATACAAACACACAGACTCAGACCCTCCACTTACACCCACACTCCTGTGCACCCTCGAGTCACCCACACACAAAACAACACACATGCATACACACAAACACACACTCCTCCACGCCCCACTTCATTCACTACATTGTTTCACCTCACAAATCACTCTCAATTGGCCTCAGCGAGAAGAACACACGCTCCAATCAGCTCCCTCTCTAAACTGTTTAATAACGTCATTAATCATTTCACTTTGACTCTGCGTTGGCACCGCCGGCTCTATAAGTGGCCTGAAAGTGGGTTACCATTTGAGGGGGCCCCAAGCTATAACAGGGCCCCCAAAACCTCTGGATTTAATTGGTTTTTCATCTTTTGCTACATGGTCTTATACTGTGAGGAGAGCTTCATTCCACATATTCCAGATAAAGATGTCCACTGTATGACATGCGAGCCGTACAAAATGATTAGCAGCACGAGAATTAAACAAATTCTGTTTTTTTAAGGGGAAAGTAGGTCACATAAAGGAATGATCTTCATTTTTATATAATATAAATGTTAGTTTTGCAACTTCAATACAATTCAACCTAGAGCCAGTTAATGATAGCTTTAACATTTGGCAAACACTTTCATTAACATTTGCTGTTCTAAACGCTTGCACTCTTTCTCAGTGTGTTTTTTGTACCATCCATGACAAAAGAAGGCAGTAATGGATGAGGAGCACACATCAGATGGTGACCAAAGGGAAGCCCAAGATTCATTGCCAGTATGAGGCATCATGTCCAAACAGCACTGCAGTCTAAACTATTTCACGTTCCAGGCCCACAAATCAATTTTTATTAAACTGCAGACGCCCATTTGAAGCGATTTTGCCATGAGGACCCTGATATTAAAAGATATTTTGGATTGTGTTCAGTATTGAATTGTTTAGATGTCATACTTGAACACTGACAAATAGTCCTCTAGCTGAGCGTTGAGATTAAGACTGTTAAAGCTCAGTGTTAAAATAATCACATACCTTTTTGTACTGTTAGGCTGGTTTTACATGGTGCAGCTGAAATGCAACTTCAGCTCCATGCAGCTTGGAGTGAACCATCCAATCAAAATTATGAACTCGGTTTGCATCATCATTTGGAATGTTCCATATGGGTTTGTTGACATGGCAACAGTTTCATTTGTTTCACTTGCAACCTGCAGCTAATTGCACGGAAGATGCATTGTGTGAAGCCAATCTAACAAATTATTGAGAATTTAATCATAGTGACATTAAGCAATTCCTCATTTTGAGGACCACCAGAAGCTTCTCAAGGACCCCTGGAGGTCCCTGGACCTGCTTTGAAAATCACTGTACGGAGCTCTTTGATAAAGCTAAGAAAATGACCAGCTACGTGTCTTAATCTCAATCTATAAGGAAGGATGCATCTCTGTACTTATGAGCTCATTCTCTCTAAGACAACTTGAGAAGAACCTTCTCCACAAGGTCACAAGTCTCAACTTGGCATTCTTGGATTTGATTCATCCCTGAGAAAAATCCTCTGGTGCACAGGAAGCGACACATCCAAGTTTCTGGTAGGCAGTCGCAGCAACCATCTCAAACAATTGGCATCCTCTGGCACACAGGAAGTGATGCACATATTTGGTAGTAGCAACATCAGTTTGTTTGGAATAAACAGAAAAGAAGAACTGGCTGGTTCACATGAGCAGCGAAAGCCACCATGACTGAACAGACAAAGAAAAGAGCGCCACCTACAGAAACTCCATCAGCACAAACTCCAAGGAGAAGGACATCACAGTCCCGCCCACACCGCTTGATTGACAGGGGATCTCTGTGAAGCACAGTGCAGAAATGCCACATTAATGAACGCTTAGCAGCAAAGATGCTGTGAGAATAATCTTGAGGATTACCACTTTAAATCCTTGATTGACAAGATGGTATCACTGATGCAGTCTGGATCTCTCTCGTTTTTAAAGAGACTGGCTGGAAAACTTCAAGTAATGACTTTTTCCCATACGGTATTTTATAAGTACACTCTTTAATTATTTTTGAATATATGGCATTCCTGCTTCACTGAACAGCGCTGAAGAGTGACAACCCAGATCGGAGCGAGAGACACCAGCAGGATGCCCGAACTGAAGTACATTCCCAGGAGAACCTCCAGTCCTGGTCGGCTCTTCCCCAGAGTCTTTCACCACACACTTTGATTTAGAAAACTTCTTTCCTTTGGGGGAGAAACATATTTTTTTTACTGTAGAGGGACATCAGCAAATTAGCAAGACAAAGAAACCTAAGGCTAAACTTTTAAAAAACCTTAATAAGTTAAAGGGAAAATCCACTCTTGGAAACTCTTACACTGTTCTATATATCATCAATCTGTGATGTTCAGCATGTTATTTTGTGATGAAATATTGTAAACTCTTTTTTGTTGCATCCACTATTCCCCAACCTGTCTTGTCTACTTTTAATTCACTCAGTATTTCCCTACATTTCCCAGAATGCCTTTCAAAAACTCCCGAAGAATGAGCGTTTTGCACTTAGTTTGCTGGTTGTACACGTAGGTGGAGAGAGCAATAGAGATTACATGATAAAGCAAGGGTTTTGTTTTGTTTTGGTTTTTTTTGCAAAAAAACGAGTCGTGCCCCTCACTTACAACACATTTTGTTGCTGCATTGCATTCTGGTCTACTGAGGCTACTATGAGTGGAGAAACTGCTCTCTGTGCTTCCTCTACAATGGATTCCTTCCTTGTTTGACTGTTGAACATCGGAGCAAAATGGATACAGGCCCTCGCTCTTTGACTGTGAGGGTCTGACACCAAAACCTGACATTTATGGTCAATATTTTAGAGAAGTGTTGTTCTGTTGTAGCTGCACTGAAAACATCTCAACATGATGTCACGTCTGCAATTGGTCAGTAATTTACAAGGATAAAAAATACACCACAAACAACAAAATGGTTCCAGAAATACAAGACAGACAGACAGACAGACAGACAGATAGATAGATAGATAGATAGATAGATAGATAGATAGATAGATTGCATAGAGACTTGGAGACAGGGTGTTGGAGAGAGACAAGCAGACGGAGAGAATGAGATGGAGAGAGGGAAGAAAATGGAGAGAACACAATAGAACAATCCCAGTCCGTGTCCAGTGTGTCTTGCTCTGGGTTGGTTGGAGGCGTCTGTTTTGCGCCTGTTATAGTGCAGCCTGATAGCTATGGGGACACGACAGTCTCTCTGGCAATTATCTGTCAGTCTGCTGCAGGATGAGCTCCTGAACTTTTGGTGGAGTGGGTTGGAGCAGCAACTCGGTCTGCTTGGAAGGATGAGCAGCGCTTGGTATGCACATCGTCACTGTGCTGAAGAAACAATGCATCTCCAAAAAGTCAGCTTTAGGGGGATTAAGATAAACTGGTTAGTTTTCCACATTGACGTTTTTGATCGCTTTGGCTTACAGCCCGGCTCATAAAATGTTTTCTATGGGCGGGGATGATGCCATCAGTCAATTATCATAAAAAGTGATTAGCATACAGTGCTTATCATCAGCATCCTGCAGGAACTTTAGCTCACTGACATCCATCTAATTTTGTCTTTTTTGGCTCAGATCCCGGGTCATGAAATATTTTTCAAGACGCCAGTTGTGGATCACAACAGCAACTCGTCAATGTCTTACAGAAAAGACGCACAGTATCTCCAAATAACCTAACAGAGAAAAAGAATGTCTTCATTTTTGCTCGCTGATGTCTATGTATTTTTCAGTTTTAGCTTGGAGCCAGATCATGAAAATTGCAAAAAAAAAAAAAAGAGAGGTCAGTTACCATGAACATTGATTAATACACTGCACATATCCTCGTTGTTCTGCAGACACAAACCTGCTGTGTCTTCACAAAGTTTGCTTTCCGGTGAATTTAGAAAACTGACTCACTGTTGTTGTGGAATATTATATATGCATGCTGCACATCGTGGCATTACTGTTGCATAATGTCTTTTTGTTTAGGCGGGGAACAAAAACAGACCCCGTCGGGTCTCAGTCTTACCTGTCTCTCCTGTGGCTCGGCGCTTCCCTCTTACATTTTTCATTATGTGCAAATAAAACCTAAAAACAAAAACATACACTGACATCTGTTTATGTGTAGCTCGGTCAAACGGTCATCAAATGTTTTCTTCAGGTGCAGGAGAGCGCCAGCAGCCCTTTGCAGTGATGATGATAATGTCAACAACAAAAGGCAGGGCTGTAAATGGGTTTCTGCAGGACGATGATGATACGGATCAGTTTTGATGGGCGGTTGGCATCTCTTTGTATTGGATAAAGGCCCAGTGTTCTCCTTACAGTTTAGGGATTTAGCTGTCACTCACACCGGAGCCGCTCACAAAGAACGCAGCAGTTGATTTTACATTGCAGGGAACCAGTGGGGACCAGTGGCACCACCTTTTTGAAATGAATAAATAAATAAAAAAGACTTATTCTCGTAGGAATGATATCAGAAATTTAAAGCAGGTGATGGTATCTTTGGTGAGGATTGCATTTTATCCTGACATAAAAAAAAAAAAAACAGACTGGATCCTTTAGTGATGTGTAATGATGAACAAATATATATATTTTAAAGCAGATATAATGCATTTCTGAGCTGAATGCTTGGCATATCCTTGTGTCTCTAGACGGATCATGTTTGACAGAAAGCTGGGGTTTAAAAAAAAAGAGGAGCCATGGAGAAAAGGTAGGAGAAGTTTTTTTTGGATAAACAAAGCAGACAGGAGCGTGATCAGGTCCTTTCCGGTTAGTGGACAGTCAGTCCCCTTGTCTCTCATCCTCCAGCGTCCCATTAAGTCAGCAGAGAGATGGGGAAGAAGAAGCACCGACGGCGCAGCGTGATGCCGGCAAACAAACAAGTGCGCCGGCGCTCAGAGGCCACTCAGGCACCGGCAACCGAGGACCTCTCAGCAATTTCTTGGCTGTTTTCAACAATTTCTGTCTATTTTCAACAATTCGTGAAGGAAGTTTAAGTACAGTAAAGGTACTCCTTAATGGTACAATTGTGTCTGGGAAACAAAGGGCGAGCTGCTCCCGGAGCGCCTTCTGTACGACTGGAGCTGGATATGGCATCAATTACTGTCAAAACCATTTCGATGGTCTGTGAGCGCCGGCGTCTGATTGATGTAACAATCATGATAATATTGTACGGCTCCGCTACCTTTTATGTGCTGATAGCTGGAGGATATTCAGGAGAAAGAAGTCAAGCAGAGAAAAGAGGGAGACAAGAGGGCAGGATAATGGGTTAATAGAATGGATTCAAATTAGCCATTTTTCTGAGAGGAACTTGGAGGGGACAAATCAGCATGGGAGGGAAATTAGGGAGAAAGAGAAAAAGAAACAGAGAGGAGAAAAACAGAAAGAGAGGAGGCAGAAACTGAAGGGGAAAAACTTAGAGAAAAATAATGAGAAAAGGAAGGAGAAAGAGAGAGAGGTAGGAGAGAGAAACTGAGAGGAGAGAGACAAGCCAAGAAAGTAAGAAGTAGAGAGAAAGGAGCAAAAGAGGAAGAGAAGATGAGACAGAAAGAGAAAGGAAACAGGAGAGAGAGACAAACGGCAGCAAGAGACAAGGAAACAGAGAAGAAAGAGGAGACACAAACCAAAGCAGAGAGAAAAAAATACCTGAGGAGGGAAAGAAACAAACAGATTGAGAGAAAAGGAGAAGAGTAAGACAAGACAGAAATAGAGGGAAACAGAATAAAAGAAAAAGAAAACAGACGAGAGATGAACCGAAATAGAGAAACAGAGCAGGAGAATGAGACAAACTGAGATAGAAAGAGATGACAGAAAAAGAAAAGAGAGAGGGGAGAGACAGATAAACTGAGAAAGAAAGAAGCTTGGAGAGCAGTAAAGAATACAAAAATGAAGACAGAAAAAGAAAGTAAGACAGAGAGAAAGAGAGCGAAACTGAGTGAGGAGAGAGAAAGAGAAAGAGAGAGAGAGAGAGAGAGGGGGGAAAGTTTGGCTTGACAAAAAGTGTGATTCAACAAGAAAATATCTACATATGATCAAAAAACGCAGAGTTCCTGCTAACGAGGAGCTCAGACTTAATTACAGCCAAGTCCTCGCAGCAGATAAAAAGCTCTTGTGCAGCAAAAAGACACACATAAATAATGAAAAAGTTACTGAAATTGAAGCAATCGACAACAACACTCTCTGGGATCTATACAAAAAAAAAAGAAAGAAAGAAAACACCATAATCTAAAATAAGAGCTTACTTTTAAACTGGTACAATCTGTAAAGAGGATTTTGTAGACCTTTACAAAGGCTTTGAAGGTTCCAGTATTAACCAACATTAAGTTTGGGCAAATCAACAACTAATGGGCCAAGAAACATCAATAAAACACTTGCCAGCCCATCACCAGCACAGAAATTAAACATCAAATCGAAACACTTAAAAACAAGATGTCTTGTGGCCCTGACAACGCCAGTAATGAAATGCTGAAACACAGCAGGAATTATTCAATCTGGTTTTTAGGATCTGGATGTTTTCCCAAAATCTGGACCAAAGGGCTTTTAACTCCCATCTTTAAAGCTGAAATCCATGACCTTCCACACATTACGCTGTCGCTCCATGGATGTAAACTATAGCGAAGATGGGGGAGCATCTCATGTCTAGTAGAATGAAAATGTCACCAGTCAACCAGGTAATGTGAGCATAAATATATGGTTTCATGAAGTGTTGAAAGTTCAAAGTAAATATGTTGATGTGACAGCAGCTTCACTGTAACTAGCATCATGTGTGTCCAAAGGTTATTTTTTCCGTCTGTGAGGATCTGAGATACAACTGGAAAATCTGTGGTGGATCATCTGGTTCATAGTGTAGCAGCTCTGTTTTGAACAGACTTTATTGGCACTGTCAACAAGGACAGGTGCGACCTGACAATCTGAAAAATATTTTCTCAGTAGCAGAGTATGAAAAGAAGCTACATCCATGACAAATGTGGCTGTTTTAGAGTTTTATTATACACGTGGATATCATGATGATGTATTAATTAAAAAACAATGTGAACGGTTATTTTTAAGAATGCTAGCCAGGGGGAAGTAGCATGTTAGCTAGCATGTCCAGCAGAGAGAGCTATTTTTTTTTATAGCGGTCAACTTTTTTACACCATTTTGGATTTCAAAAATTCTGACACACATCATCAAACCCAAACTTTACTTATTTATCAGCTGGAGTGGATTAAGGCAGTTATTTTTCAGAATGTTAGCTGTGGGGAAGTACAACTCAATGGCAGGTGGCTAACGGTTAGCATCTGGAGCATCAAGCTAGTTTCCAGCACTACTATTACTACTAACAATGAGAGGAAGATCACCACTGTCCTATATAACAGCTAGGGGGTAAGTGAAATAATTTACACAGGCTTCTATGTGTGTGTTGTACCCCGGGGAAAGTTTCCTGTGTCATAATTACAGCAACACCCAGGTTTAATCTTCTTTCAATAAAGAGAGCAAAAATAAACAAATAGATCTAAGCAAGAGTCACTTAACCCAAAACACAGAGCATCAGCCCGTGTTTACTGCCTCCATATGCTGACAAACAGAAACACACAGGAGATAATCAAACTAGGACGGTTTCTGCAGATTTACAAGCTTCTCCAAATTGGCCTTGGTGGCAAAACATACGATGTTCTTAAATCCATTTATATGAGCAGCAAATGTGGAATAAAATAGATGATCTCAGTACATTAAACAAGGATTCAGCAAAGCCTGGTCGCTTTTGAGTGTAAGAAATCTTAAAAAAAAAAAAAAAAAAAAAAAAAAAAAAAAAAAAAAAAAAAAAAAGAATAAAGAAAAGGAAAAAAAAAATTTCTATGATTTTACAGAAAAACACTCGATCCCAGGCAAGTAAATAGTTTATATACCGAGGAACTCTGAAACAGTTTATCCTTAAATTACCTTGGATTGGAAATCAGTGCATTTCAGGGCTTTTTTTTTTTTTTTCTGGCCGCAGAAGCGTTATGTGAAAGGACTAGAATGGCTTTTTACTCAATCAAAAACATAAAATACCCAAAAGAGTCTGGCTCAGGATTTACATCTCAATCCTGACACCAATTCCTCTGTGTGGGAGCGAGATGTGGGACCTGTGATTGACCCACACGCTGAAAAGTGTGGAGGGGGAAAGTGAGGTGGAAAAATTCAAAAATGAATTCTCAAAGCATATCCTGAGGGTTTGCTGAAACTGAAACTCAGCCAGCAACACACGCAGAGCAGAGCTCAGACCTCGATCTACATTTAGATCCAAGAAAAAAAAAGGGGGGGAGGGCATAAAGTGCTGGTATCAAATGAACCAGGCTGACCAACAAGCTTTGATGGATACAATCATATCCAGAGAAGGAAAAAAAAAAAGACTCTTTTGGTCAACTGGCTCAGCAACTTAATCGTGACACACTGCTTCTGTCTCCATCCACAAAAACCTGCCAACAAAAATGTAATCAGCTTGACACCACATTGAAAGAGAGTTACCTTGAAACTTGGAGATATGAAACAGAAAACCAAAACAGGCTCAAGTGCCGCTCACTACTAAAGTTTCCCTTGGTAAGTTCTCTTAAAATAAAGTATTTCTAAACAAAGAAGAACTCTGTTCAAACTCAGATTATCTGATCATAACCTTGAGGAGAAGAGAGGGAGAAAGAGAGAAAAATCCTGGATACCACAAGATCAGAGGCTTTCTGAGCGGTTTCAACAAGACAGAAACAGAGATGCATTTCCTATTTGAGTGCCCTAAATATGGAAACATGAGAAAATTTATTTAAATAAATTCCAAGCGTTGATGCCATGTTTTTCTGCCCTCTGTCCGGAATAAAAACTACCCGATGTGCTTGGAGAGGAGAAGTCTGCTGGGCTCGCTGATAGTTTTATATCTGCTCTCCAGATGGCTTCAAGAAAATGGTCACACTGACAAAAACAAAAAAAATGAACTGTGGTTTGCTTTGCAATGCGGCAGGTTCACTCTGTTGTTTACATCATGTCACGTCTGCAAGCTGCTGTAAACAGTATATAGACAATATTGCCAAAAGTATTCGCTCACCTGCCTTGCTGCATATGAACTTAAGTGACATCCCATTCTTAATCCATAGGGTTTAATATGATGTCGCTCCACCCTTTATGGCAATTTTTGACCATTCTCCCACATTTGTGAGGTCACACACTGATGTTGGACGAGGCCCGGTGCTGAGTCTCCACCCGACGGGTGAGTGAATACTTTTGGCAATATAGTGTATATTATCTGTGTGTTCAGTGTAATATTACAATGAGAACTGTGTTCTGTATAGTAGGGGAAGACTGATTTATATCTGCATATCGGGCTAATATCATTCTGTTTTCCCTCCCTGATATTCTCTAGTTCTTATTTTATTTAAACGATTCTTAATTTGTTTGACAAAATTGACTGTTTGACATTATGGCTAATTTTTTTAATTTTACATTTACAATATTCTTTGTTCATTTTGACATTCAAACATCTAATTAAAAAGAGACACTCAACTCACAACTTTTGCTGTGTAATCTACTTAATTGTGTCAAAAGTATTTTGTAATTTTTATCATATACTACTATTATTTACATCTCAACTGAAGTAATTAGATGTTTACATATTTATGATTATTATATGATATGATATTTAGGATTCCATTATTCAAGTGGGGATATTATTTTTGGTCTTGTGTGTATGTGTTTGTGTGTGTGTGAGTGTGTGTGTGTGTGTGTGTGTGCGTGTCTGCACTGCATAACTCAAAGTTTTAATCTGATTTTGACCAAACTTGGTGGAAGTGTGAAGGTTCAGGAAAGGAAGAATTGATTCAATTTTAAGAAGAATCAGTCAAAGGTCAAAGGTCACAGGGTAAGGTCAAAGTTTCAGCTCAATGCTAGTACATACGGAATATTTATAATGGCCATATCAGTGAATTATAAGAGAGATGCATTAGGTTGCTATTAAACATCAGTGAAAGGTTGAACTGATGGAAAAATTTTACATGCATTATTGGTCTTATAGCATTTCACTGTAAAACATGCAGGACGCGGGTGTTGCACTCTCTGAGTGGCCCTTCTAG
>OMKZ01050708.1:16140-30189 GCA_900302535.1 Neoniphon sammara | reverse complement strand
GTCACCTTCAGCTATTGCCTAGAGAGACTTTCACATAGACACACACACACACACACACACTCTCTCCCAAGGTTTTCCTGTCTATCTCTACTGTCGCTGTCAATAAAGCAGAAATGCCAAAAAAAAATCTTTAAAAAAAAAAAAAGAAAAAGAAAAACATCATGTTATATTCAAATAGGTCATGTAAATTCAACATTTTAGTCATGGAGTCATGAAAAAGTCAGTGAATTTTCCATTTGACATAAAGAGAGAACCCTGATAACCAGTTTTAACCATCTAGATGTGAAAATGCCCTCAGACCACTTGAGGTCATCCACATTCAAACCATCTTTACGCTTGGTCTCAAAGGTGCTCTCAATGAGCACATTAGCCAAACCGGGGAGTATGTTGTGTTGTGGCCGCACACATGTCAGCGCTGTACGCCGCAGCACAGATGTCCCGTCAGCGGGACACCACGACATCACATCAGACGAGAGCAAGAAAACAGGCAGAGACTGTGAGTGGATCTGGAGCCTGAAAAAGTAATTTTCTCTTTTGAATGTAACCAGGCACTGCATGCTGACACTTAAAGCTACACTATGCACTTTTCCCCACATTAAAATATCATATATATAATATAAATACATAGGATGTATTATGTTATCAGTGTTTGTATTCATGCCTATATCCCCTGGTTTACCTGAAATTGGCTTTCCACTGGTGTTGGGACATTTTGAGTTGCTATCCATCGGAACCGAACCAGTGGACGTAAAAAAAAAAAAAAAAAAAACACTTTATTTGTTGTTTGCGAGGCTCATGTGAGTGACTTCATTGTCAAAATGCTAAAAACTTGCACTGATTTCCTACTTTTTCAAACAGTCTTTCGAGTCTCACCATGATAATCAGTGCATTGTCATTGGTGGGTCATTAGCACATAAACTGATTATTCAATTAAATCAAATTAGTTATTAGCTTAGCAGTTAATTAGCATGTAGCTTCAGGAAGGTAACTTTTAGCCTTTATCTGTATAACAGAAATGAAGGACAATCAAAGTATTATATTTAATCTTCAACATATATAAATATGTGCGTTTAATTTCTTAGCATGGCATTATTATATTTTTGTCATGTAGTCCTATGTTATTAATGTGGAAAGTATTTAGTTTATTGAAAATTCTGTATGTTGATAAAAGTTTCAAGCAGCCAAGAAACTCTGCTCTCCCAAATGGATTTGTTTCAGCCAATGAGATCATGGACAGACTTCCTCCTGGTAGGCTGGACCCACCTGGCTCTGACAGTGGCTACCAAGGTGAGGCTAGTAGCCACTGAGCAGGAAGTCACAGCAGCAATATGGAGGACAACAGGAAGTAAACAAAGAGATAAAAGCCACAGTGAACGTCAGAGTTACTTTTTACTGCACACTGGCTGTGTTCACTGTCTGCCTCCTCAGTGCCTGCGGAGGCTGTATGGATGCTGTTACCTCAGCCTCGGGCGAGATGACAGCTCATCAGGATGACTGACAGGTGCCGGGGCAGGAGCTCAGGACTAACAACACACTCCCTGTCTCAAGTAGAAAAGTTACATATTGGGGCTGCCATGGTGCCTCAGCTGCACACTGTGTAAGAGAATAGAATAAAACCAGCCTGGGAGAGGAGAATAGTTTGACTGTGTTCAAATATACAGTGGATATTATGTATTGATGGTGGCACTGTCATCTGAATGTGTAGATTAGTTTTGCATGGCTCTGCCTCAAGAGATGAGGAAGAACCACCCCAGTTTCAATGAGTCACAGAGCTTCATTTAAGGGGAAGCAATACATGTAAAGGTGAGATTGCATTTTTGAACAACATATCCTCTTCTGGTGGCTGATGGAGACATTTTAACTGCCTTGCAAAGGATTTTCCATCTTAAGTCTCTGAAATATTCATGGTATGCTAGTAGGTGAAATCAGCTGGTGTTTGGTTGGAATGAAAACTGGAATGAGTTGTGGAAATGTAGAAGTAGATAAATGCAAATCATAACAACAATTTTTTTTTTATTTTAGAATGAGTTAAAAAATGACCACAAAAATATTTGTGGATTGGTAAAAATATTGGTATTTCCTATTCTTGTTTGTATTCAGTTTAACATTTTTCCCTTTCTCCCTTTGCGAGGAAACTTTACCACACGGCGAACATGACTATGATTTGAAATAATAATTCATGACAAATCTTTTATTCTCTATCTCTCCATCTCCCACACTCAGCGGTGGCTCTGTCACTGGAGCGTTTGTTAATGCTTTTTGCCCAAATTGCTGATGGAATCTGAAAAGGTCTGCTGAAATTATCATGATAAAGAGAGCGAACTGTGTGGTGAAATCAGCTGGTCAAGGAATTTTGACAGGCATAGTCTGGTACAAATGTAAGGCTGTGTTCAAGAGCATGAAACCGTTGACAGAAATAATGTAGCTTCTGAAGTGCCTATGGTGTTTTCTTTTCTCCCGTATTTGTGGCACTTTGTGACTCATCAGAGCTCCAGGACATTATCTTGCACCTTCTCTGTGGCAGTTTCTGTCTTGTCAGAATGTCTTCCTTCATTTGCCTCACTGTTCCTTCCACTCCTGGCCCTAATGTGCCTTTATTTACAGTCGGGCTGCACCAGTACCCATAATAGTATCAGTATCAGGCTAAATAAAATGGCTAAAGGTTTAAATTGGCATTGAAGATTTTACCTAAGACTAATATGTTGATACCAAAAGCCCCGAGTGAGAAATCAAAAAATGATTTTCTCCATTTTTGGCTCACAGAAGTTTCTTAGATGGTGGTCTTAAATCAGTTATTTTGTCCAGTGACCCCAAACTAATGGTCCAAGCTACACTGCTCAGTGAAGGTTATGGATTGGATCGGTATCGGTGGATACTAAAAGTTTCGTATTCAGCAGCATCAGTATTGAAAAAGTGGTATTGGTCCATTCCTTATACAGGATATCCACTGGTCCAGGTACTGCCAGATTTCTAGTTTCATCTCTAGAGTTTTCATTGGCAATACTGAATCAGAAATAGAACGAGGAACAAATCTTTGTTTCTTAAACTGGTCTTAAGTCTTAAGAAGTCTTTCTGAAACCTTCAGATAACCAACTTTGGGGTCCTCGACATGAAAAAGTGAAAGTTTGCAGTGTGGACTTGCAGCTTTAGCTGTGCTAACAGCAGTACAGAGTCTGTCTGTCCAGTTCACAGGAGGAGGCAGAGGAGAGAGCAGCCAGTTAAACTGGGTCATCTGGAACACCAACACATCAACCAATTATGGTCAATTAATCCCACTATCTCCGCTCTGGATCTCTCTATTTAACTGGCCTGTTATGCTCCATTTGACAAGCATTCACTTTGACAGCTGACGTACCATTTCCCTTTTCCCTTTCTTTCTCCCTGTCTCTCTCTTGCTCTCTCTCTCTCACGCACCCAGTAGCCAGTAATAGTTGCGGCTGCCCAGTGCTGGACAAGCCTGTGTAGTTTAAGGAATAGAGACGTTTCTCATTGGCACAATACTGTACAGTGTGGGAAAGGTCTGGAATCACAGCAACACCACCAACTAAACGAATATCAAAACCCCTTGTCAGAATGAGATTGTGAGTTGCAGCTTGAAACAGAGCCACCTGTGTCAACTGTGCTTTGTTTTCCCACTTGAGATTAGCAAAATGAGAGAGAAAATGAAGCGTTCCCTTTCTTGTTGACTGCATAGTAGTGTGTTTGTATGTGAGTCACTCCTCCTTCATCTGTATCCACACCTCTCAACCACTTCACAGTCACAGCAGGTTTGTTGGAGCTGCTGCCGTTTCTACATGCGCCCAAAGCCCTGATCTGGATCTACGGGGCTGTAACTGATCTCATGGAAGTCAGTGCTGATGTCAATCTCAGAAGACATTTTAACTGCCTGCAACAAGTTTTATAGTATTAGAATTAACATTAGCATTTGGGTGTAGTCACACCTACAGGGGAACAGTTGACTTTTGCCCCTTTTCCAGCAAAAAGTTACGGGGCCAAAGTTCCTGGGTCTTGTCCTTGGAGGAGGGTTCCTGGGCAAAGTGAGAACGCTAAGTTCTTGTGTATTTGTGTTTCCACCACACCCCGAGAATAGCGAAAATGTCAAAGCTGTTGTTATGTATGATTATTTATTACTGTGCCACTGTGGTGTTGCATTTGGTTTTGGAGAAGAGACCGCTGGGACAAAATGAGGAACTGGTTCCTGCAGCGGAAACGGTAAAGAACTCCTGGTTCCTTCGTTTAGGTCCAATAACAAGCAAACCAGGGCTTTTAAATAAAAGCCACACATACTTACAAGTAATTGATTTATTGGACAGTTTTCGTAACCCGTCATCCTGCCAGGTAGGAGATTTTGGTCAAAACAAATCTGATGGCAGTTCCTGTAACTGTAGCTAAGCATGATGAACTTGTCTGTACTTTTTGCTATAACAGACACTCTCTGGTCTTAATAAAACATGAAGAAAAAGCTGAATATGAGCATTAGTCCACACTTCATTTTATTCTGCTCGGCTTTTCAAGCATGATGATCAACATCCATCTCCTTTTTACCCATAAAACCTTGAGTTCTGGGGTCGTTTCCTGTAGTTGGTTTGAATTATGTTCCCACTCCTAATGAACCGCAGTTCTCTTGTTAGAAGACCGAGACATTTTCTGCCATCTTGGCACAGTAATTTGGCGCCACCAGAGTTTGAATGGCATTCTTCTCATCTGGCCAAATGAGCCGAACTGAGGGAGCAAACACTTCTGAGTCCATGCATGCTATGACGTGAAGGCACATTTAGCAATTTATTGGTTTCAGAGGAGAAATTTTCCGTCACATGCTCTGAATGCAGTTTGCAAGGCCTTTTCATACCAGTGAAAGTATTACAGAAACTCTCTGAGAGAACAGCAGTCTGCTATTTGTCCTCCAGTCCAAGTCAAGTTGAGAAGTTGTTGATATCGCTGCTCAGCCAGGAAATGATTTCCGCAGAGGGCACTGCTGTAATTTCACTGGAAGCCTTCCATGTCCCTCCAGCAGCCAAAACCCATAGCTTTCCTTCTTCTTAAAAAGATTATTTTTTATGGTATTTCCTCTTTTTATTAAATTTTACATTGGACAGAGACAAGAAATGTGTTAGAAGGAGGGGGACAGCATCTCAAAGATGGCCCAGTCTGGATTCAAACCCAAGAAATAACAGTGACATGGACTCTACGATTAAATAAATCTAAGTGACTGCAATATTGAGGCTTTAAGTGGCATTTAACATGCCTGCATTGCTTTTCTTTCAAATCAAGCGCTCCCTTTCTCACTGTTTGACTAATCATAGGTCTTCCACTATGAAGCAACTCCATGCAAACACTTCCTAATTGCAGCTGCTGCTGCATTTGGCAATAAAGGAAATCAAACTTTAGACTAGAGAAGCAAAATGTTGCCAACAGCACATGAGGAACTTGTTTCAATAACTGGATCGTCATCAGTTTTTAGGAAGTGTTTCGGTTTTAGGGTGAGTGATGTTGACCGAAAAGAGATATCACTCCTCTCTAAAGCCAGATCACATTCACAGTCCAGTGTTTCCCGTGAAAAGAACAGTTAGATCTTTGGTCCAATTTTATTTAGTTTCTTGGAAATGCACCGAAATCAGTAGAGCAAGGACCAGGTTTACTTTGAATCAAAAATTTGCACATTTACAGAAATATGCTCAATGGTTGCTGTCTTAAAGGATGCAATGAAAGTATTTTTGTCCCAAAAAATGATAAATAATCCTGATAAATAATTGTGTCAAGATTAGGGCTGGATATTGTTTGAAATTTTTCAATACCATTACCAATTTCGATACCTTTAATTCAATGCCGATGCACTCCATAGTTTTTTCATTTAGATTTAGATAGTATCTTTGGGGGGTTAGCGGACATGACTGTGCGTGCGTGCGCGAGCGAGCGCAAGAGAGAGAGTGTTTGTAAATCTAAGTATTGGCTACATGCTGGAGTGTGTGTGGGTGTGCGCGCGCACACGTGTCAATGTCGCAAGTTACATGCATTGGTTATACGTCATCGGTTATATGCATTGCATGCCCACGTGAAACTATGGCTGGGCAAATGCATGGCCTTTACATACAGTCGCATTTAACTTTTAATGTTTAATGCGAACTTCTTCCTCCCTCCTTACTGCTGCTGCGTTCACATAGACCTCGCCAGCTCCAACCTCCCACTGTGAGTCGTAAATTCAACCTGTAGTTGAAAGTATGATGCGCGGGACTGGGAGTGAGAGATGCTTTGCGAAAGCAACGGCGCACAACACAACATTAGAGATCTTTTATGTTATTGTGAGAAGTGTAAAAAATATTTCGGTTCATTTTGAAACTGTGGCGGGACAAATTAGACTGTGGCGGTCCGCCATAGTCTAGGCTATTAATGGCAAACACTGTTTGAGGGTTTTGCTGTTTTGCATTTAAGTACAGTCAAACTTTGGGGACACATGTTGTCATGTACCGTCAGTACCACGGCCTCACACTAACTGGACTGGTTTGAGCTCCAACTGCCTTCAAGGCAGCAGCTAACAGAGCTACGTGGTGATTGGTCCATCATTTTGCATAGGATACAGTAACATTAGAAGTAATAGGCTGCATAAACAACAGTCATTTTGTAAATTTGGCATCATTTTTTCTTGACATTCTTCAATATTCTGTAGGATTGGCAGAATACGGTCAATACCTGATGGCTCCGTTTTTCAATACCCAGCCCTAGCAAAGATGGAGCAAAATAACTGCGATTCTTATTTTAGCTAATTTTGCAGCCAACTGAGTCACCAGAGCCAGTAGTCTTCCACGGATGCCGTTTTATCAGTTTCGTCTTGGAGCCTGTTGAGATGCATGCTCATGTTAACCTACACGTACATAAAGTAACACACATACACATATGGTAAAAAAACACCTAGAAACTAAACACATCAGCGTGGTCACACAGCCTTCTCTCCTGCAGAGTGATGTAATTACAATATATCACAACACGTCCGTTGTACCCTCCTGTCAGCTTCCATTTCCCCGGCTCTGCTCTGCCCACGCCCCGTCACCCACTCTCCTCCGTCACTTTCCTTTCAATCTTTCCGTTTCAACCTCTTCATCTCTTTCCCCGCATCTGTGTGAGTCATACAAACATAGTCGCACTAATGAAAACTATTCCCAGTGCTTAACATAAAGTATCAGCAGAAACCAGGTATTGATCTGACTCATAGGCTCAGAGCATTAGTTTGGATCCTGAGTTGCACCAAGACAAGATGTATGAGACATAAAATAAGATACAATCCCATCATTTTCTCCATGAGGTAGATGTATTTCCGAATAAGACGAAAAAAAAAATCAAGCCGCTTTTGGGAATTCATTTGCCTCTGCACAGTCTAGTCATTGAATGTTCTCTGTTTCCTTAGCAAAATGTCTTCAATCATAATGTAACCCTGCGTTTCAAAATGCTCCTGTTCTGCCTTGTTGTACTTGTGCGTGTACTTAAGTGCACTTTAATCTCTTTGGTCTCTCTCATTCAAATCATTATGAAAGCATAGTGAAGCAACAACTTTCAGATTGCCTTTAGCTTGGGTTCATTGTTCTGATGAAAAGTGGCAGATAACCAGAAAGCCACTGCTCCCATTATTTTTAGCCTCATTTCCAGCTTCTGCAGTTAAAAATGATTTGAATAAAGGACAGTTTTTGTTGAAGCTGCAACAGGCTACATTTTTAAATAAATATGCGCCATTTTATCAGGCTAAGCTACAAAATGGGGCTGCAAAAGAGAAGAGAGTCCTGTTCTAGCTAATTAAGATTGGGTAGATTGATGTCAAGTATGGTCAGTGGTGGCAAAAACATCTCCATAGGGATGGGAAATATGGACAAAATCATATATCACAATATCTTTGCCTGAATACCTCGATATTGATATTGTAGGGACAGATTGGTGCTTTCAGCAGATATTAACACACAAGAAATTTATGATAGACAATCATTAATGATGTAGAGGCAAATAACAGGAACAGCCACAACAGTCTAATAAGTTCAGAAAATGGCCCTGATTGCAACCAGGAAAACACAATACTTACTGTATGTCATATCATGATATTATGATATCCAAAATCCCAGGAGATATCTAGTCTTATCGTATTGATATAACATTAATATCTTGCCCAGCCCTACTTCTGCACACAACAGTAAGTGCAGAATCAAAAATTAAGAGCAGAAAAGGGTCTAAAATGTTTTATATATTCTTAAACAGCAGCTAGAAAGTTGGACTCACCAACATTAGATCTTTTTCCTCTCATCTCCTTGGCATCTTTGCTATAAAAGATCAAAAACATGAGCAAGCTGTGTGCAGTTTCCTGATGTTACATGACAGGACATCTGGGTACAATTTTAAAGGACCATACAAAATATTTAACTCCTCCTTTATTTAATTGATTAGGGACGGGACAATATTCTGATGTCATGCTAGAATTCAGTACGCAATATGGGATTCCACACAACCACAATATGATGTAATAAATGAAAGTTTAATAAAAACTTGTAATCAACGAAAGTTTAATAAAAACTAAGTCTGACTGTGCAGAATTTTGTTATGTTGTCATTGCAAAGTGGAAATACTGCAATGTCAGTGCAGAGCTTGTGAACTTGTGATGGGTGAGCCGTCTCATTTGTGGTTACTCCAGCAGAATAAAATATAGCTGATACCCTGAATCGTTTTTCTGCCCTATGATTTGTATGGTCACATTTTCATTTTGGGATGTAATGAAATATTCAAAATTTTGTTCTATCGCTACAATGGATCAGTTACGGTTGTGGGAAAGAATCAACCCTGGCTTTGGTGGCAAAATGTTATTAGTCAGTGAAAGCTAGCATGTTTATTGTTACTGGTTTGGTCACATGCTTTGGAGCTAAAAAGCCCTGAGTGATGGTGAGCTGAAAAATTCATTTGGTGGCTCTCTGAGAGGATCTCCTCCGCTTTAACAGTCAAGCTCAGCTGCCAGCTCCTCCTCAGGCCTCAGTGAGCGATCAGACTCTGCTGGGATGGTTTAAAAAATAAATAAATAAATTTTAAAAAATGCAGCCCGGTGACTCTCTCTCTTGCGACCGTGCCGTCGCTCTCAGTGTGCTCACAGATGCTGCCTCTCCGAGAACAGAGCACTCATTTGCTCATAAAAATGGACACTTTTGCATCACAGATGTAAACGGTGACAATACTTTTGAATTTAACTGTGTTAGTTCTCAGACATGTACATCATGAAATCATTTTGTATTCCTCATTAATCTTGTGTTTTCTCCTCTGTCTCAAGGTCACTGTGTCCTTGACGCTCTGATTCCTCTCCTCACCACACACAGAATTCCCTTCTTGACCTCATTAGTCGAGTAACCTGATTTTGGGTCGCAGCATGTTAAAACATAACTGAGTTAGAATAACCTGGTAAGCTCATACTTTGATTATGAAAAACCCAGTTAAGATGCCTGATTTACTGTGGCTCACATAGCATTCTGGGTAGATTTTGATGTCAAAACATTATGGTGCTGAGCAGTACTTGCTATTGGGATCATTTCTTACCTGTGTTTATCTCTTATTTCTCTGTCAAGGAGGGAGGGGGAATATTCTGCTAACTGGTTCATTCATGTCAGCAGGGGGACTCAATCACAGTGTATCAAAGGTTCATGTAAACACATTAATCTGAATAAGTGAGTTCAGACAATAGCTGGGTTACCCTGTGCATGCAAACAACCACTGATGTGTCATCTTCAGGGCTGAACTGAATGCCAGTTTACAGCCTTTGAATACTTGTGATTTCTGAAAGAAACACTAATTCATCCCCCCGTAATACTTGTTCAAAACAACAACATAAAACATGTTTCTGGACTTGGCATCCCAGCTGAATCCTCACAACGTGAAGCACAGGTTAATTCTTGCCATTCAGAATAGATCCAGCAAGTATGGGGTCACTGAAGTCTCAATAATCACAAATAAACAACTCACAAAGAACAACTCACAAATGTATGTCGTGATTTATAAACACAAGTGTGATCACATATTTTTCTTATGCACACAAATATTTTTCATGAGACAAATGCCCAAAAAAAATCCAAAAATATGTCATACATCAGTATTTTTATATGCCTACTAGATCTGTGCCAAATTGATCCACTTCTACATATGAATACCATCTAAATTCTCAGTGATAACAATTAAAAGGTAGATCACCAATATATTTTTTCAAAATATGTTATAAATAATGGATGACACATTTTTAAAAGATGTATGTTTACTCTCTGATCCATTTTGTACAACAGGATCATCACTGCACAGAAAACAAGCTAACAAATTCTGGTCAAACCTTGCATTTACTCTAACATTGGTATTACAGGTTACATACAAGTGGTTCAGAGTTATGATTTAACTTTGTTGAATATAACTGCTACTACATCTCCACTACATGACTTCAACAATATACGCTTATATTATTATACAAGGTGTGTCACATTTTTATCTACCTGTTGTCATCATTAATCACACTTTATAAACCTTCAAACATCAAGTGATACCTTCAAACTTATGTACTGAATAACACATCACAGAACGGTTGTAATTCTGGTATCAGTGAAGAAGAAAAGACTCAATGTTCAGACTGCATAGAGGGGAAAAAAAATGCTGGAAGTCCAGCTTCAACACAGTTCAACACCCACTGGTCCAGCATGTCCGGATCACCTGGAGGAAAGCTGTAAACAGACAAATCAATAAGTAAACATAATATAACTTAGGTTACATACTACTTTACATACTTATTTACATGCAGACAAGAAAACGGGTGATTGTCAAGATATTTCTGTGGGTGGAAAATCATGTGGACATCACTGTCATCCTTATCTTTCTTATTTGTTTTATTTGTTAACTACAATTATTTAGCTTTTTACATATTTTATGTAGCCTAATAGTCAAATGCTTTCATTTAACATCCTATCAGCCTCAGTAAGAGTATATTATGTAAATTACCTCTGATCTATAATAGAAAGAATTATAGGTCAGTGGTACAAACTCTATTGGCGACCTCGCTGGAAAACTGAACTTGATGTTCAAGCTACATTTTCACAGAATTCACACAAAATGACATTTAATAACATAAAAACAAATTCCCACTATAGCCTGTGGCAGTAAATAGGCCAATTTGCTTAAATTCAGGTGTCTGTCTCTGCTTTACCCCACCAAAAGTACCCGAAAGACAAGCACATGCAGAGGTCAAGTCTATAGCTTGGATTAGCCTAAGTGTCACGGCTAGCAGCCAGCTGCGTTGGCTTCATTTTTCAGCTTTGGAGGTTGACGCTTGAGCCAGCCCTTGAATCGCACACAGTGAGCTGTGGCGAGCTCTGATGCATTCGTCTCGTCTGCGGCTGTGTTCGTCTTGTCCTGGTTAGCACCACAGCATGTGGCTTAGCTTAGCTTAGGCTGGCTGCAGAAAAATGGTGCTGGTGCCGATAGGGTTAAATGGAGCCGTACTGTGATTGGCTGAACTGCGAAAACGCATCTGATTGGCTGAACACATTTGTGAAACTTTGAGCCCTCAGAGAAGTCTCAAAAATCCACATACAAATGCAATGGAGTCCAAACGAATCCAAATGAATCTGTAAATAAATGTCGTTCTCCCATATGTTTCAGATATATATTAACATTAATCACAAATAAAATACAGCTGTCTTTTAAAATGACACATTTTTGGATTTTTTTTTGGCATTTGTCTCATGAAAAATATTTGTGTGCATAAGAAAAATATTTGTGAACATGAAAAATATTTGTGTGCATAAAAATATATATATTTGTGAGTGCATATCTGTGTCTATAAATCATGACATACATTTGTGAGTTGTTTTTGTTTATTTGTGATTATTGAGACTTCACTGACCCCATAAGCAAGTGGAGAATTTGAATTGATGATGTTTCAGGTGACAGGTTAAAGTCCTCTTGATTTTAAGGTTGAATGAAAAGCTGATGACAAGAGATGATAGCACTGTGTAGTTTTTGACTAATGTTTTATTGAACATACCATAAAAGAAAAGTAACTTCGCTCAGCTAGGCTTCAGCAGCAAATGACTGGTCTGTGGTAGGATAAATAAATATCAGGAGTAAGGCTAGAACTTGATCTCCTGCAGGCATGTGTGGGGACACAAAGTCTATATAAAGCAGAAAGTTGTTTTCTCTTTGTGCCACAACTGGTTGTAGAGAGGGTGAGAGGGTTTGTCCATGATGGCTTTGATCTTGTCCCTCATCCAAAGACCTGAGAAAATTAAGCAAATTAGTCCGTTGACGTATGAGACAACAATGGCTGTTGTACACTTCATTTTTTACAGTGGTAAAGCATCCGGCTATTAACTAAATATCAGATGTCAGATCTGTTAACAACACTTCAATATGTGCTACACACATGTCAGCCAGGTTACTATCTGATGAAAAGCAGAAATTAGACAAACTAGAAGAATAACACAGTAAAGAATAGGAGGAACTGCCTTTAACCATTCAAAAATACACAACAATGGCTGAAATTAAATAAAATAAGTGGCCTTTTTTCCAGAAGCTCCACTGTGCAACTGCAGGCTTATTATTGGATAAACAAGTGAATAAATGCAATAAAATAAAAGCCAGGACAGATTGTCTGTGGCAGCATGTCTTTATAAAATGAGCTTTCAAATTGAGTTATGAGAGAGTAAAATCTGTCCCTCCAGGCTCACACTGTGTTGCAGAGGATCAGCTGACTGAGAACTCCCAGTTTTCTTAAATTCTCTATGCCCTGCTTATACACACCAGTTGTATCTGTGTCTGTGGCATGTATTTTTGCTGCTCCACTATTGCCTTTCTTAACATTTCATCATAGTTAACAAGTTTTAATTGGGTTAGCTCCAATTTCCAAGACGTGTATTTCAAATACACGATACATTGTGTAAATAAGACAGCTTCGGTGTTGCTGGAGCTCAGCTAATGACTCCTGTAGACTTCCAGTCTTTATGATAACCTTATGATAACATAAAATGCTGCCCATAGGAAACAAACCAGTGGACATACAGAGGCGAAAATGGCATCGAACATCTTGTCTCAGTCTGGGTGACTCTACAATGCCGATTTGCTCAATTCCATTTCTATCACATGGATGATCAGGAATAATCATTCATGAGAAATAGCCAAGATTCATAGGTTCATATGTCTTTTCAAGCTCATACATCAGTTGCTTAGGTCTGGATGTTTCTCTGTACCTGTGTAAGATGGCTGTGAGTTTGGGATGGTTCTTAGAATTCAAAGACAGTGGGACCCAATATCATGACCCAGCACTGCAGGTTTGCATTCCAACCTGCAGATCAGTACGTCTTCTCTGGCTGAAGGCTGATCAGCTGCTGTCGTGCTTGGCTGGATTTAAACCTGCAAAAAAAAAAAAAAAAAAAAGAAAACCCCTCTCGGATCATGATGGCACATGGGTCAGAACTGCTTTTTTTGTTGGCGTGGTTTTACCTTTTGCTTAGCGCCTCCGCTCGTGTTCCGCCTGCTCTTCAGAATCCTCAAATAATCTCGGAATGTCTGATGCCGGAGTCTTTCTGGGCGTTAACTCGTCCCCCTCAGCTGAACTCAGCTGAACCGAGTCTCTGTGCTCCCCAGCTCTCCACCTACTCTCTCTCTCCGCCAGTCGGACACGTATTGATCGACTTCTTATTGATCAGCAGCTGGTCAGCAGGTCTTACATCCATAGCAGTGTAAATCTAGTACATATGCACACTTCAGAGCTCATGTCTGTGTGTGAGACTTTGTTTAATTGAGTATTAATGAGAAAACATCGCAGGCTCATATAGTTTAGATATTCTATATATTCAGAGCAGTTCATATTGAATTTATGTGTGTGTGTGTTTGTGTGTGTGTGTGCGTTTGCTGTGTAGGTGTGTGTGAGTCATCCCAAAGCCTCCCTTCCTCCTTCTGGAATACTAGTAGCCACACTTAAACTGGAGAGAGACTTGTGTGTGTGTGTGTGTGTGTGTGTGTGTGTGTGTGTGTGTGTGTGTGTGTGTGTTGTGTGTGTGT
>OMKZ01050708.1:0-12949 GCA_900302535.1 Neoniphon sammara | reverse complement strand
CCTGGAAAGAAAGATTTCTCCTGGCCAAAATTATTGTTAATTTTTTTTTTAATAGTGTGTGTTCAGCTAAAATATCCTTGTAAGTCATGCAACAGAATTCAGAATTATTCCAAAGTTGTGTAATGGGCAGCCAATCAGAGGCCTGTTTGAAACAGAGCCGTTGTGATTTGACATATGATATGATATGATATAATATGATATGATATGATCGGGTGGGTGTTGGGTTGTTCGCTGGGACAGAGTTTGACATCAGCCAGACCAAAGACTGTATTTGATTCATTATTTGATTTATTAACCCAAGACAAATGGCATTTGGCACTTGATCATTCCAGACTCTGGGTAAGAAATAGATATGATTTCCAGTTGTCTATGGAAAGGTGTGGCACTATTTGACACATTTGAGTCCCTCTGCCTTTAGGCCTCTTACATTTTCTTTGCAACGAACACTTACACAAACACAGCGGACAATGCAAGGGGTGCTCCTCATGTTTTGGTGGCAAAATGTGCAGCTGAAAATTTACAACAACACAAACATATGTAGCAGTGTCAAATGTTTCGGGTAGTGGCACTAAATGAAAATTGCTGGTAAAGAGCAACTACCAACAAAAGTTTAGCATAACTTGTTTTATGGTGACGGTGGATTGTCATTTAAAGCACACAAGCACACTTTTAAATACCCTTCTCTCTTGCTCCAGCATTCATTAATTTTTGTTTCCCCTGTGTGGAAACAATATGTTTAACGTCAGACCTACAGGAATCAATTTACTATACATGTGTGTACCATGTAATCAAAAAGCTTGTATAGGTCAGAGCTTGCACATGCATGTCTTGCATAGACTATGTAATGTGCCTTACCCTAAGTGAGTCCAAATTTGACCTTGTAGTTTTTATTATTATAATGAATAGTAAATTCTCACAAAAAGTGCTAGAAATTTATTTGGAAGCCACATTTGTAACCAAAAAAATCACCTCAGGGGAGCATTCAGGACCTATTTTCCCTCTTAAGATGACAGTTTGGTGACCTACTTCTCGTAACTTCACTGACCAGATAATAATACCTTTCACCTCTCCGCTCCACTTTGTCTCCAGAAATTTAATGGATTCTTTCAAGTGTTTTTGCAAGTTTAGGTGGCAAACATTGCAGGTACTTTGTCATAGCTTTGGGTTTAGTGAACTGACACCTTTGGAAACCCAAAGGCTTTTTTTTTCTCGTTACTCATTTCCTACCTGCCTTTGGGCTGTTCTGCAGCGCAGCATGCCAGATGGGCCGGCTTTTACACTTCCTAGCATTAATCCAGCCGGTTCCATTGTGGCAGATGAAGCCCGTAAACCTGGAAAGCATAGTCGGACCTAGTGGAGAATGTAAATGTCCCGAGGTCAAAGTAACCTCATCAGTAAAGTAGATTCTAGCATCTGTTCGGTCTTCTAACCTGAAGAAGCAACAGCACTTTCTTATTTACAAGAACGTTCTCAATCTCTTCCTCTTTGATTTCTTTGTAATTTTCAGTGGACAACATGGCCTCTCTGTCCCCTCTATCCATGGTTTCAGCTCACCCGATGGGCATTAGGAGCAGGATGCATATTGTTGGGTTGAATGCTGAAAATGATTGTCTATGGAACTGCAGTTCAACAAGACCTGAAACGTCGCCTTTTTACCATACACCTGTTGTCACATCTGGTACAACAGCAGCACTCTCGAGTCTTTGTCACTGAATTCTCCCTCACACGATGACCTGTCCAGTTAGTGATATGTTCCTCAGCACTATAAGCAGGTGTGGACAGATTCTTAAAACCCTGTCATGGTCAGTGCAGCAGACCGTGTACATGTAGACCAGTTTTAATGCTTTCACACAAACCTGAACAATTCTTATTTGTCACCTGGGATAGTGTAGATTTCCTGTATTACTGCAAAATTAGTATCAGGCCTATCATACCTTTCTCTCTCTCTCTCTCTCTCTGTCTCTCTCTCTCTCTCTCATCTCCTCTCTCTATGTCCTTATCACTGTGTCTTTGTCTTTGCCTCTCTCATATTTATGTGTCCCAATTAATTGGTACATTTCTCCTCTGCTCATTTTCTTCCCCTCTCACCTTCAGAGCTGCTCACCTCTTCTTTTTACGGTCAGTCTCTCTCTCTCTCTCTCTCTCTCTCGCGCTCTCTCTCTCTCTTTCTCCCTCTCTCCCTCCCTCTCCATCACTCTTCCGCCTCTTCTCTCTCTAACCAGTCTGTCTTTTGCTGGTTTGCTGTAATCTGCTGCAGTCTGCAGTGATTGGTGGATATGCCTGGCTGGGGTCACAGTGTCCTGTGGATGACGACGCATGCACGCACACGCACACGCACACACACACACACACACACACACACACACACATTGTATACACTTTCTGTGAACACACAAGCTATTCTCGCCTGTTATTCACATTTAATACAACGATTGAATACGTATCTACTGCAGAACTGATCTATGGAAAGAACTTAACCTGAAGTAATTCTGATATGACATCATGACATCATTTATACACAAGTATGCCTGAATATGTTTTATTATTACCATTATCATTATCATCTTGCTCTCAATGTTCCACCCACACACCAGTCCGGGAGAAAACTCTGAATACTTAAATTCAATAGCATTTACTGGCATGAAAATGATCCAAGTTTAATGATACTTAATATTTGCTACCAGGCAGCTTCAATCAAAAAATACTGGTATTTGCAGACTGTTCAGTATCATCAGTATCTATTAGATATCATTTTTGTTGCTGGTCTTTGGCTGATTGCAGAAATGGCATTTTCACAGTCAGTAGTCTCTCAAGCCAGACGTGTTGACTCCCACAATTTCCAAATGCTTCCACCTAAAGGTCTGTACTTTAGAAGCACTGAAAATGAGTAGCAAAATATGGCGGATATCCGGTCATTTCCTCACTTCAGTATTCCCTGTGCAGACGCATAAATAACTCCTACTGGAAACCAAATTAGGTTAGGCCTAGCTAGCTAGCTGCTGAGCAGAAATGGAAATTCCAAAAGATATTTTCCATTCAACTCTTTTGGAACGTTGCAAAATTCATTTCATGACAAGCGAGGTTCCTCCTCACCGCGGAGACATCTTTTATGCCTTTCAGTGTCTTCTTTCACTGGTTTCGTCAGCTAGCTAGCTGTCTCAGTTGTTTCTGAGTGAAATACATTTTCATGAACACTGTGTTGTGATTGGTGGAATACTCTTCTAGTACAAAGAGTTTTTCCGGTGGAAGCTTCCTTTCCTAAAATTTTAACAGGCTGAATTACAGACTTATCTATGGAGCATTTGAAGATTGTGGAAGAGATAGTGTGTCAGTTTTCCATTTTATAAAACACATCACAGTGAAGCTAGCATAGTCTTTTGTTTATACCTTATCATATTAAGACAGGCCTGTCTGAAAAACTTAACCTGTTTTGCACCTGCATTTGTGTTACGATTCCCACAAAGTTGTGTGTTAGCATCATTTGGGCCTTTGTGAGTGGGAAGATATTGGATAGGGATTGAGCAATATATTGGCAGATGTCAGCTTCAAAAAGCAATATTTTATTGGTTCAAAAAGTATTTTTAGTGCAGATATTTAGCTGACTAGCATTTTTTTTCTTAGGCTGTGTCATTAATACAATACATTAATACAATTAGCAGCAGAACAACCTTAACATGGTCTTTGATTATTACCTTTTAGGCTAAGTCTTTGTTGCAGTGGCCTAAGTTCGATTCCCCTCTTTCTGCCCAGTCTTTCCTGTTTCTCTTCACTGTACCTATCCAATAAAGTAGTATCACCGGAACACAATCTTTTAATCTTTTATTTATTCATTTATTTATTTATTTTGTCTGGACCTCCATGCAGTTTTCTGTTCAGTGGAGAGTCATGAGGTTCTCACCTGTCAACAATATACATCCAATTGGAATTCATGTTCCATGATTAATTTTAAGTCCTCTTTTTCCTAAAACTGACCTTTTCTGTCTTCACGACTTTCTTTAGCAATGTGGCTGGAAACAGACTCTTAATGTTGCTTTCTAAGTTGTTCTTTAATTCAGTTTCTATTAAGTTGCATTAAAAAGGCCTTAGAAGGTTTTGAATTAGTCTCTCTGAATCCTGCACTCCCGCTGTACCCACATCAAAGTGAAATGTCTTATAATGCAGTAAATGAAGGGTCAGGGTATTCTCCTTCATCGCACCATGTCAACAGCAGCGTTTAGTTCTGCCAGTTAGCCGTGCAGCAGTCCGTTTTGTGGAGACAGCCGGAATGCGGTGTCAGCGCTCGGCTGTGTGCTGCCTCTCTGGGAGCTGCGTGCCTTTAGCCCGTTAAGGAGAGCAGGATGGGCAGTTTGTCACGACCACATGGCTTCTTCAGACAGATAGAAGCCATTGACCTCTAGATGGCTTGGCCATGCCAACACACACCAAGGATCTTATTAAAGACAGAGGGAAGAGTGGAGAGGACGAGACAAAAAGAGAGGAAGAGGGGCGAGACAGATCAGAAAGAGGAGAGCATGAAGGTAAAGATCACATGTGACTTCTGGAGTCACGTGATCTTTACCTCCATGCTCTCCACATTGTTCACCATGTTTTTCCTTACACTAAATGGTGAATATGAACATAACGGTGGAACAAAACTGTAGTCCCCGCTTATGAAATCAGGGACTATGCATGACAAGCTACGGTTTGTCTAATCTCGCAAACTACTGGGCAGCCTACTTTTTTTGTGCACAGGTACGATTGTATGATGAAGAACGTCTTGTGGTTGCAAGTGATTCAGAAACTTTGAAAAATGTTTGTTCTCGCTACTTCTGCTCTCTCACTCCAGTCATTGTCTAGGTCACCCGGCCATCACTGCTTCCTCCCTCTCTCTCTCTCTCTGTATACTATTACATACTACCTATCAGCCTAATAGACTATTTTTTTTATCTATTATGGCTGTGTTTGCTCTGATGGCAGGTGAAAAAAATCGAGGATGCGTTAAGTTTCTGGGCGAGTTTATAAAACACACTGCTGACGAAGAAAGTCAACAGAACACAGAGCAGACACACAGGAGAACAACCCTATAAAAAGTGTCAGAGGCTGATGGAATCTGTCAACAAGCGGGGGTTACAGTAAAATAGGTTCAATAGCCTGATGCTTCATCACTGTAAAAAATGAAGTGTAAAACAGCCGTCGCTGTTTCATACATCAGCTGACTAATTTGCCTAATCTTCTCGGGTCTTTGCACAAGGGACAAGATCAAAGCCATCATGGAAAACCCCTCTCACCCTCTCTACAACCAGTTGTGGCACAAAGCCGTAATAACTATCTACTTTATATAGACATTTTGTCCCCACACATTCCTGGTGTAGATCTCCCAAGTGGATAAAATTGTTGTAGTGTAGCAGTGAAAACGGGAGAAATGGAGGATTGCTATATTGCAGTGAAACATAGCTTTGTATAACGTACAAGCTTGTTTAGAATATTAATTTACATTATCAGTGTGACAGATGTGACAGCACTGCTTCCTCTTCCGGGTTCTCCACACTTGTGTGGACATGGCCTAAGTAAAGGAGTTGGAGTGTGCAGCCTTCCTTCTTTTCCTCACGCAAGTCTTGCACATAGCCTCATCAAGATTTGCAAAACCAAAACAAAACCACTGAATAACATCAAAAAAAGGCACAGCCGGGTTCAAAAGTGCATCCAATTTTGATGATGGTTTGTTGCCATCTTTTTTCTCCCTTTTTCAGAAGAGGGAGTCATGTGACGGTAGTGAAAATAACATCGCTGTTATTTTTAAATACTCCATGATGCCTTATTACCATATGTACAACTGAATGAGCTGATTTTCACTCAACAAGGAGGAAAACAGCGTGATGTGTTTGTTTCACCAAATTTATGCACACGGCAAATTAGAACCGCCACTTTTCCCTGCTGTGTCAAACCTCGATACGCCGACACCTGAACCTGGCCCTGAAGCCAATTCTTTTTTCTTATCTTTCAATCTTTGATCCTGCAGACCTGCCCTGGTGTGTGTGTGTGTGTGTGTGTATGTCTGTGTGTGTGTGTGTGTGTGTGTCAGGTGACTCGTCCAGCTGCAGGCTGTCAGTCCAGATGGCTCAGAGATCTGCTCTCACCCAATTATTGGATCTGGTCATATCTGCAGCATCAACCAACTATCTCTTTCACACACACACACACACACACACACACATACACAAACAGTGGCAGATGGCCAGTAACCCCACCTAAATATTCATGGGAATAAAAGTGTTGACATGCTGTTAAATCTTATGACATCTATGACAAATTAAAAACTTTATTGATTTTTTCCCCCAGACTGTCTCTGCCTCAGTATTGCTGCAGCATTTATGTCATACTTTGTATTATTTTTTTTTTTTCAAGTTTTCAGTCTGAGAAAGCAAGCTGAAGGCTGAGTATGGGTTAGATGACTGAAATGAAGGCTTCCTCTCATGTAGTGGCACATTTTGCTGCGGTAGACTTAAGGAGATTCAGTGCAAAATTTTGCTTAGGCAGCACAGAGCTCCATATCGTCTCAATCCAACAAGATCTCCACTGTGCTTAAAATGCAAATTGGAAATTGGAAACTGGTAGCAGTGACCTTTTTTCTGTTTGATTTGGTCTTTTTAATTTTGATCATTGAAATCCAGAGTTAAGCAGCGTCCTAAAATCGCAAATCCAACGGAGTGCATGCATTGGTGGAGTTTGACATTTGCGCTGGGGAAGGAGGCAAACATTTTTTAACTGACATCAGTACTACACATTACAACTATTGTGTGGCGTGTTACACATACAATAACAGAAGACACTAGTTCCAAGAAGGGTTCCAATTACACAATGTTTTTCAGGGGAGCCCTATTTACCGGTGCGCTCCTAAACATGTCACATGCACGCGCATAAATGGACGTGCGCGGTCGCATGTTGCAGGGTTGCTGTGAAAAACATTGTTACATACAATTAATACTGTCAATAAAATGTCTCTTCATACAGAGAAAATCTAGCCATGCAGGTGCCACACATAGAGATAAACAACTCACCATCACTCAAGAAACAACACCATAAAAAACTCCACACAGTGAATCGCCCAATAGTTTGCGCTACACTACTGAACAGACCCGACCTAGGTTACATCACACCACAGGCCTTAATAAAATGACAACACACGTTACAACATACAGGATGCAGGATACCAGCACAAATGCATTCCAGTGAATAACTTAAAAATGTTGCATTTTTTTCCTGAGCACTAGAGGGGGGCAGTGACTATATTATTATATTTATATATATTACAGAGTTTATTATGGATAGTGACATCAACTGAGAGCTGAGCCAGTGGCTACAGAAGCCAGCAAGGACAAACACACTCTGTTTACTCTCTCGCTTCATGGATTCTGCCACTGTGTGAACATTTTCAGGAATGTAATGGGAGGAGCAGCAGACCGCTGTTTTACATAACTTTGACTTGAAAAGCGGTCATTCATACAGACAAGTGTTGCATGTAGCTGAAGTCTGCAGCAGGCTGGTCGGCAGAACGCCTCCTGTCCAGCTGAAGTTAGCCAGCATGTCCACAAAGCATTCTGTTTACACTTTCTATCAAGTTATCACGACTCACAGCAGGTAGATATCATGAGATATAGATTCAAACGGTGGTGATTCTGATTTAGCCGACAGGCAAACAGTAGCTAAAATAATCTTGATATACCAGAATTTTCCGGACAGCATCACTCAGACCAGAAGACAGTGCTCTTTCAGCTCCATCTACGTTTGTCGCTCTTAACATTCTTAGTTCTTGTCCTGTGACTAAATTCTGTGAGGACTTAACTACTGTCTCCTACGGTATAACTTCCAATCTTTCTCAACTAAGGAACTCATAGATGAGTTTAATAAAATGTGTTTGGCTACATTAGTCACTATACAGTTGCTCCTCTTAAGGACAGAGGAAAAACCTAAAGCCCAACCACAGTGAAAGGCCAAAAGCAAAAAGCAAATAAATCACAAATGATTTTGGACATTGCAAAACATCATGTGTTGAGGTATCAGGAAGCAGTCAAGCATGCAAGAAGAGCATACTTCTCTAACCTTACTTTCAAAAGTTTCAGCATTTCCAGGATTTTCTCCAGGGTTCAAGGCTCAGTCCTGTCCCCCTCCTCCACAACATAACCATAACATTATTGAGGCTCCCCCAGTGTGTGTGAGGAGTTTCTGGATTATTTCTCTGATACGGTGGAAAATATTAGGTGCCAGATTCTCCTCCCTAGGGGTGTTGTGTCCTTCTCCACAGGTTGCCTTGTATCTTTTTGCAGTTTTGAGCAAATTTCCCTGAGGACCCTAATAGACATCAGCTCACACATGAAATCCTCATCTTGCTTTCTGGACATTATCCCAACCAAGTTATTCAAAGAGGCTCGGAATATCATTGGCATTAGCAACATTTTATCTGCAATGAATACCTCATTGATTTCTGGTATGGGTCCCTCTTACTTTAAACACGCCAATGTCCAGCCTCTTCTGAAAACTGTATCACCTTGCTGTCAGCAATTACAGACCTATGTTCACACATGCTTTGCAAAGGTACTAGAGAATGTTTTCTCCTCTCACGAATAACAGCATTTTAAAAAAAATTTAAGTCAGATTTTAGAGCCCTTCTTAGTTCAGAGACTGTGCCCGAGGATCACTAAAAACTGGCTGCTGATGTTCCATCCTGAATTTGTTCATCTCCACGCAGCTTTTGACACAGCTGATCACAACATTTTGCATGATTATCTGGAAAACTGGGTAGGGCTCACCGATACAGGTTTGAATTCAGGGGTGTTTCGAGTATCAACAGAGATAATGTGCAATCTAAGCCTGTGGCTATAATGTTAAAGTTTTTAATTGTAATAAAGTGCTGTCTTAATTCATGTTCCAGATTCATGTTCATGCTCCACAAGGCAACATTAGACTAAGAATTTTGAAGGGTTTTTCAGGCCTGCTGTGTGCCTGTTTGAATTGGTTTACTTTATCAGTATGATGTTCTAATTTGTGTTGGGTACCTAACTTCTTCTTCTCAAAAGTGCCCAACAAGGCTTAATCTGAGAAACCAGAAGCTTTCACGCCAACTCTTGCAAGAGCCACGAAGTGAGCTTCTGGGTGCAATGCATAGTGGATCTGTACAAGAGAAATAAAGAGCTAAAGGGGGGGTCATAACCACTGTGATGGCCCCTGGGTGTGTGTGTGTGTATGTATGTGTGTCTGTGTTGGTGTGTCTCTGGTCCAGATGAGTGCCACCACCTCTTCTGCTATTGTTGCAGTGAATAGTCACCAACGACAAAATACGGTCAGAATGGAGCTGTGGGGGGAGGATTATGATTGTGGATTTTGTGAAACTTTGAGAACTTTACTATCATATCCGGACAGGGCATTTTGGCTTGTATGCCCACAGGATTTGGTAAAATTTTAATATCTCAGACTTGGGCAACATCAAGCTCAACCTTAGCTCAAATTGGCTATGCTAGGTGTATGGAGGACTCTACTGCATTAGCCCCCTGCTCTCCATCATGGAGGAACAACTGAAATATATAAATTCCAAAGGTATTTCAGCTGCCTACACTGGTCACAACGACTGGTCACAACAACGCAACTGATCAGTAGATTGCCAGTGGAGATTTTAGCGTAGACTTTGGGTCTCCAGAGTTGTTTGTGTTCAGCTGACATTGGAGAGCTGTCCTGCAGACACCACTATACTGGAAAAAGGTCAGTGGGATGGCTGTTGATGAGCTCTCCATTGAAAGGTGAGAAACATTGTAGTTTACATAATTTGAAATGTAATGCCATGGCACGTGGCCTGCCACTGCTAAGTTCTGCTAATGGTGCAGTCGGATCTGAATTCAGTCTGTGGATAAATGTTTGAGTAGCGGCATAGTAGCACGTAAGCTAACCTTACTAGCATGCTATGAGCAAAAGAAATAGGAGCTAGCATGTTCAACAGAAATTATTCGGAACTGATTCAGTCTCTAAACATCGTGAGACTACACAAGGCTCAACTCTAGGCCCTCTACTGTTTCTATTTGTGCTTTGTCTTGTGACATCATACCAATGACACAGATGTAACCATAAAGCTTGGAAACTCCAGCACCCTCAAAAGCCTTAAAATCTTCCATTTCTAACAAGCGATCGTGATTTGATCATGGCTATTTGTAATTCTGATAGTGCTGTCACTCATAGCCTCCCTAAAGCTTTGACAAATACTTCCTCAGTGGGGTAGAATGAGTATATATCACCGTGTTACACCCACATTTAACTTTCTAACTCATTAACAGTGTCATGTTTTAACACTACATTGGTATGATAAAGTGTGTAACAGAGATCAAATGAAAACAAATGTGATTTATGCAGTAAGGCATGTAAGCCCATAATGATCAGATGACAGTTGGAAAAACTGCAGCAGCTGTACCGGATACTCCTTGTGCTCGATCATTTGTTGCAGCTCTTAATTGATAATCTATTTTTTTTCAAAAATTATGGCCATCATCATGTTTCTCCAGAACAATTTTTTTCCATACGCAGGCTTATTTGTTTGAACCATGCTCTCTGCTTCTCAGTATGAATCTTGTTAAGTAAATGTGTTTTCAAACTACCTAAAAGGAGTGATTTTTTTTTTTTTTTTAAACACAGTGCTGTAGATGTGATGGGCAAGATTCAAACATAGTTCTCCTGTGTATTAAACCAATCATTTAAGTGTTATTCCACAAATCATTTTCTCCACCCAAGGGAAATTTGATATAGGAATGCATCATGCAAGGCTACAGATTACAACTGAATACTTACACCATTGAGATGATATTGGGGGAAGGAGAGAACACAGAGGATTTTGCCCTTATTTAATCCCAAGCCCACGGGGTGCAAAATGTGCAAAAGTTCTTTGGATGATATTTCATTGTTTACATAAAATGATATGGCCATACAAATGAAATTAAGGGAATCTGATATTGCTTTTTAAGGGAAAAAAAAACAATCCTGGCCTGGGCCATCTGAAACATCTGTCTTTCAAAATGTCTGTGTAACGTCCCCAGGATAGTCCAGGGGATGAGAGCAGTAACACTAATGTATACCCAGAGAAAAAGAAGCAAAGAAGAAAGGAGCAAATTATTTCACAGATTCTCAACCATGATACAAGAGCATTTCGCTTGGCCTGGCAACATAATTGGCACAGATACTGTGGCGGCCTGAAACTGCCTCTGGAATCAATTGTTTGTCCAATATGTCCAACTTACCCTGTGCTCCATCATCTTTTAGCTGGTACACCTCTCTCTTGATGTCCAATTTTCTTTTCTCCAAGTCAGTCAACTCTTTGCCACATTGACAGGGGTTGGACTGTTGTGACTTTGATTTAGAGAGGCATTGTGAAGAAAAACAACCTGCAGCTCCTGACCCACATGGCTCAGGTTCCTCTGAAGATGAAGTACACTCTGGGTAAGTTGATCAAGGGGAGGTGGGGTTGAGGGAATCTCCCCTTGTGCTTGGTTGACCGGTCCTTTACTGATGCCGCCCTGCTGTTGGCCCAAGTATTGTCAAAGTCTGATTCTCCTCAGGAGCATCTTTTTTAACATACTTTGTTTTGTTTTGTTTGTTTTTCAGTCTCACCAAGAAGAAATTGAATTTCATGCTTGGTGAAAATAGCCTGTTCTTCTCCTCCACCCTGCTGTACCCCACTGTACTTGTGTAAGCAAGGAACTAAACTTAAGGCTAGTCTATGAGGCAGATGGTTACTCTGCATCCCACAGAGCCACAATAAACAAGGCTGAGAGTATGTACCTTATAGGCTAAAGAAAGTAATAAAACTGCAATGCATCTTGCTTTTTTGTTTTAATATAGCTTTTTTTTTTTTTTAAATGTAGGCTATATGCAGCAATCAAAAGATCACTATTATGTGGGCTAGATCTCATGAAAAAAATTACATCAAATCAGTGATTTTCCTATTGGTTTGTAATGTTTCCAGCTCTGCAAATCAACATTCTTCGATTCAAAATTCTTGTACTTGACTTTGAGGCTTGTGTTGTCCTCAAGTTAATTTCTTCTCCATTTTTTCCCCACTACAATATCATTTGGGAAACACACATGAAAATTTCAAGAGCTTTTCTGAAGAAGCATATGACGTATGTTGTGAATTTTCAAGACACACTGTTATTAGGAAAGCCACCCCAAATCAGTGTCATCTTTTAAATCACTCTTCAAAGCACACTTGGACAGAAAAGTGTTTTGGTAATATTAATTTCAGGTTCTGTTTTATTCATATGTAATTTGTAAGTTTGTTATTTTTAGGCTTTTGCCTCTGTTTTTATACACTTTTTATTTATTTTATCATATTTATTTGTTTTGTAAAGCAATAGTTATTTGAAAGAGCACCATATAATATAGATAGATAGATAGAGTATTTGTTGTCCTAGAGGAGATTTGTTGCTGCAGTCTGTACATACATAGACACATGAATACAGTGCACATACACAACATATTTACACACACAATGTAGAGCAGAAACACAAGACAGTTAGCGGGGTGTTTTGTTCAGCAGTGCTATGGCAGCGGGGATAAAAGTCTTACTGTAGCGAGCTCGTTTCCAGACCGGAGATCTATATCTGTGTCCGGATGGGACCAGTATGAAGAGTGGGTTGACGGCCCGCCTAGGATCATGCATTATTGTCAGTGCTCTGTGTATGATGGCTTTGTTGTTGAGGTCTGAAGAAGTGGGGGGGACGCTGAGATGATGGAGTTTCTTTATGGTCTGATGGCGCTGGATGGTGTTAAAAGCAGAACTAAAGTCAGTGAAGAGAAGTCTAGCGAAGTTACCAGGTGATTCCAGGTGCTGGAGGAGGGAATGAAGGAGGCATGCCACAGCATCCTCAGTCCCCCTTTTGGCCTTGTAGGCAAACTGATGTGGGTCCAATTGTGGTCCGACAATTGGGAGGAAAAT
>OMKZ01050705.1:0-23146 GCA_900302535.1 Neoniphon sammara | reverse complement strand
CATGGCAATGCTCTCGAATATGCTGGACGATGTGATAAAACCACTTCTTTAATTATGGTCATTAAATGCCTTGTTGGACTAATTTATCTACATGCCTTTATGTGTGTGTGTGTGTGTGTGTGTGTGTGTTTGTTTGTTTGTTTTACAATCAAAACCGAGAGAATATGATAAACTGGTCAAGAAGATGTCTTGTTTTTGTTTGAAGACAGGGCACCTGACCAGTTTTCTTGTCTCTGATTGGTTGATGTTGAAACGTTGCCAGCAAAGTTTGCTTTGATCTGACAAAGTGTCTCAGGGAGAAAATAGTGGAAGCAAGAATTGTCTGCAGATTTTGCCTGAAACTTGGCCTAAATATTTGCCCATGTATCATCAGCTCGTCGTCTCCATGGAACATGTGGGAGTAAAGATGGCTGACACATCCAGTCATGTCATCTTTACACAGGCAAGTGACAAAGATAAAACATATCACCTGTCACCCGTCCTCCATCACACTGCGGTAGTCTCCTCTGGTAAACACACAACACAAAAAAACACAAATATGCATATGATCCCTGTATGTGTGTGTGTGTGTGTTTGCGTGGTTTTGTATGCTCGTTATGCACTCACCTTGTATCCACTTGTGTCAGTGTGAGAGAGAAACATTTGTTAGTGTATTCCTGGGTACTTAATGGTCAGAGTAGAAAAGGTATCATGTTAATATTTTAATTGCAGGCGGTATGAGGGCTTTCACTGCAAGACAGGCTTAATATGGTGACAGATGAGGGTTAGGGGTAAACAAGGATTTGGCCGTCCTCCATGGGAATTGAGAGGACAGAGTTGGTGGATTAAAACTGCAGTTTTGGCTGCAAGGTGCCCAGGTTATGGTGGAATGCAAATCCAAGGCCTGATTACAGGGGACCTAAGTACAGACAAAAGAGACTGAATCATCTCCAATGCTCAATGTCACTCCCTCTCTCCAACAGCTGAACAGTTGGAGTTTTAACTCGGCCTTGTGCACAGATTTGTTGAATTTCAAATCAAGTAACTCATTAATGACCTACATTTAAGTAGCATGCACTAAATCTCACTAAATTTTGCAATTACAAAATTGTCAAAATGATCTTATTCTTAAAAGGCATCAAAGAATTTCTTAAAGCACTTTTAAGGTGTGGGCCACCCTACAGCAGAAGTGGTAGAGTGGAAGCCACCAAAAGGCCAGACCAGTGTCCTTTAAGGAGCCTCAGGTGTCGTGTAGGTGATGACACCAGCAAGACGTTACAGTGCACTGAATTGGAAAAAGGCATCATCGTAGATTTCCCTTATAAAAATGGCAAGAACTATGTACTAACATGTTCACAAGCTAGCAGGATGCTTACCAATATGCTTGCCCACTCTCACCATAAGAGTTGCTGCTGTTCGTTTAACTTTCATACAACGTCATATGATTCATTTGTCTGATTGGAGGAGTTGGCTAATAACAGACAGATGGTTGATCCAATCACCTGCCGTGTATTTTTGTAAACATCTGTTGCTGGCATCCCTTTTCCAAACGTTTTGAACCCAGCAGCCTAGACTCCATTTTGTGAGATGAACAATGGTAACAAAAATTCAAAATGCAAAAATGCAAATCCAAAATCTCATTTTTAACCACATTTTCCTACATTTCCTAAGTTTCAGTTTCAGAAGTTGAAAATAGCAAAGATGCCAAGGATGCCATTTGGAGGGAGACAGTTTTATGGATTTAAATATTTAACAGGCCAAACAAATATATCTGAGCAGGAGACACATGATACATTTTGTTTAGAATGACTTGACATTATAATGACTCTAGAAAAGCACAACGTCTTTGAAAAGCCGCTTTGCATGTGGAAATGACAAAAAGTTAAGCTGTACTATAGCTTGTAGGCATCTAACTCTGAAGCTATCAGACAAATCAAGTGTCAATCCAAGCAGAGGCTCCAGAGTCCATCTGGCCATCAGTGGTAGTGAGCTCAGTTGGCTGATTTTTGCTCTCTTCCCATATTTGGATTTGGATTCCATATTTGGACCTTTCTTCTTCTTCTTCTTCTTTTGAAATCAAGCAGAAAATGCTTATATTCTGCCTTGTCTTTTCCTGACATTGTGTTTTCTGGTTCTACTTTTCCTTCTTTGATCCAAACCCAGGATCATACTCTACATGAACAGTCACCATAAGGCAAATTTTAGTTCCCTTATATTTTAGAATCTAAAAACTCCATCATTTTTTAGGAGACAATGCGAACCTTTTCATGCTCACATACATAATCTGATGCGCACTGTAACATACCCTTAAGGGATTTTGTTTTTTTATGGTAGCTGTGTGCTTGGCTCTCCAGAGACAGAGATATTGAGAGATATAACTTCTGTGATCCCCAGTGATTGCACTTGATCCAGATAGCATTCTCTTCTCTGTGTTCAGCCTCACAATATAGTCAGTCTTTAAATGTAGGTACCTGTTCGGTCAACTGCCTTCCTAATTTGTATTGGTGCAGGCATCTATTAGGTTTATCCATGCATGTCATTTAATTGTGCTTCACAGGTGGGACACTGCTTGTTCAGTGGCCTGCAAGGAGCATCTGACAGTGCAAAGGCTAAGAGGAAACTATTTTTACCACCACTGTCTGTGTGTATATGTGTTAGTGTGTGTGTATATTTGTGTGTGTGTGTATGTCACTGCATTTGTTTGTGTGTATATGTGTGTGTACAAGTCTGTATATCACAGCAGGTAATGAATTATCAAATGCAAGCCTGAATGTGTATGTGTTTGAGCGTGCATGTGGGTGTGTGCATGTCAGCTTCTGAGCTAACCTTGCATAAATATAGCTGTGTGCGTGTGTGTGTGTGTGTGTGCTGTATGCGTGTCTCTGTGTGTTTATGTGTGCCTTTCATGCAAAATCAGCACTAGATTTTTAGTTTCCCTAAGCACAGTGGCATAAATTTGGTTGAGCGGATCTGGAATAGATATAACAGCAGTCAAGTGAGAACTGCTCGCAATGAGAAGCCTGTAAATACAGTAGAAAAGGGCACTGTTTCATGAAGAAAGGGCTGTTTTCATGGTCTTGACACTCTATATGTAGTGTTTCACGGATGGCGTATAAATTTCACTGGTGCCCTGAGCCTAAATACCAGTGAGAAGATAAAAGATCATTTCTAGAACAGCTATGATCCAGGCAAAAGAGGACATGGTCAATTAGCAAACTGTTATTACTAAGCAATTTCAGTGTCCACATGGACTGTAGAGGAACAGGCACCCTGACATGGAGTCTGAAATATAGAGAACAATGTCCTCCGACTGTTAACAGTTGCCCTGAGCACGGCCTTGTCATTATGTTTCCTTTCCAGCTAAAAAACAAACATGAGACCCCATGGCAGCACCCGTGAATGGGCCATGTGCAGGGAGTGCGTGCTGGCAAGTTGATAACAACAAAGATCTGCATGGTCTGCCCACAATAGCACGAGCAAGCCTCCAGCAAGAAACTTCACTGCAATACCCATTAATCCACTGCAGTCTCCCGCTGGTTCAAAGGCTGACTTGCAGCAGAGCTCTTCAACATCAAAGCGAACTCTCTTATGAAGCCAACCAGTGCAACGTGGAATTCTCTGCTCAGCTATCTGCCACACTGCAGAGGAGTCTTTGGGATTCACCAAGAGACGCAATTAAGATTGGTTTGATGAAAATGACCTGGGCAACGATGGCCTGCTAAACGGCAAAGAGAAACACTTCCATTGCTTCTGCCGCTAGACCTCAAATTACTTCCCCCAAGGCGCAATTGTCTGCCATTAAATATGAAGAATGGCTGGTGGGTCAAGAAAATATGAATCCAGTCTATTGCAGACTTTAATAAGAGGGTTTCTATGATGTTATCTAAGAAAAATCATTTAAGTCAGACACAGTCGGTACCACCCTCATCAAGGACAAAGTACAAGTCACAGACAGAAAGGCTGGCTTCTATAGCACCCTCGTAAATCAGGGTAATTCTATCAGACTATCTTAGACAATCTCCAAAGTGTAAATGTTGTATCCCAATTCTGTAGCATCACAACTTCATGAAGTCCACAAGATAAAAGACTGAAAAATACTAGCAGTGCTGGCACAGACAGCATTCCTAATAAAATTAAATTAAGGGGGTGTTTACACACTTAATGTTGTTTCTTCCGCTTGCAAGGTTGTTGGCCTGCAAGTCAACATCACTTGTTTTCATCACTGGAATTCACCTCCTCTATTCCACATTAGTGCTATAGCCATGACAACAAACCTCATTTCATACAAGTTACAATATATGTCACATTGCTGATTTCATACATTTTATATTCCTGAACAATACCTGAAGACTGCAGTATGCCATGCGGTGTGTATGTCCATGTTGCTGTGTGGGTCTGCTGCCTGGACAAGAATAAACAACATGTCAGATCTCTGGGCATTCCTCATCCGCCGCCTGTGACAGTTTCTGGGCATTGTGCAGAAACCCTGGATCAAATATGCAGAGACATACGAGGGGATAATTAACGTCTCAGACTTTGTTTTGAAACTTCCAAACCGAGAAGTCAATATCCCACCAGTTCTGATGCAAACAGATGTATTTAATTCTTAGAATCTTTAGCACTGAATTAGACTTCTGTATTGTGTAGTTAAATAAAGGGGGTCCCATTACCCCTTATAAAAAACATAAAATGTTTCAAAATAAATGGTTACAAAATGTTGAAATAAATGGCCTGAAAATTTAGGTATTTGAGTGCTGTGTCAATCTAAATGATTGTTTATGCAGTTTATTTTCAACACATTTATACAAGTCAACAACACTTACAGTAGTACAGTAGTTTTGCTTATAGTTTGTATTCCTCCCTGTCACTGCTTCACAGTTTCACAGGAGTTGCTTGGTTGTCTGTATGTTTACGGCACTCTGCTGTACCATAATCCTGCCCGTGCAGTCTCACTGTGACCATATTATGTTTCCAAACATAATCTGACTAAAAATGCTCATTGCGCTAAGCCCCACCACCACTAATGCTTTTATATAAGGCTCTCAATATATTTTTAATTAAAAGCAAAAATTAAAACATACTTTGGGGCGGTGGTTATTGTTGCCAAAATACATGCACTGAAAGATTTGGATTTAATAGGAGCATTGGCTCTATTTTTAAAGAATACACAGCATGCTTGTTGAGAGAGCAAATGATGCCCAATTTCTTGGTTCCATTTTTTGATCAAAACATAAACTAGCAAATAATAAGCAAACAAATGAACAAATAAACCCGATGACGCTCAGTTTGGCAATGCTGTTGTCATATGACATGCCTCTTTTGGCCAATGGGTGTGGAAAGTTGGTCAGTGCCACCTTGACCCATGACCAACCTCCCTGTCAGGTTTTGTGATATTATGTGGATGTGTTTGAAAACTATGGCCCTGTTTGTTCTAAGCCCCACCCACTGCCACGCCCCCCTGGGGCCAATCGGCCCAAAGTGTCAACCAGTTCCTCACTGGCCCATGACCAACCTTCCCTACAAATTGCATGCAAATTTGTCCAGTACTTTTTGATTAATCCTGCTAACAGAGAGACAGACCACCGGGGCTATTGCATAACATCCCCCCACCCCCGGAGGTAATAAATAACTAAACAATAACTTTTAAAATGCTAATGCTAATAGTAATGCCAGTACTGCTAATGCTACATATCATTTCAACCCAGCAGCCTCAGCCACATTGTTATCGTATTTTTGCTGAGAGCGATTGTGAGGTTGTGAATTATTGGGTGTGATATTATGGATTGCAGCATCATGGAGCTGCATCACGTGTGGTGTAGATGAGTATAGGATTGACTAGCATTTAAGTTGAGTATGGAGGCGGATGGCTCCGGGGCTGCAAAACTTACTGTTGAGCCTTCTGGAGGTTTCATGGTCCCACTCAAACAAACATCTGTGATAGAAGGTACCTGCTTTATAACTCCAATGACACACCTGCTTTTACGCACTCTCCCTTTCCTCTAACATATGTTCTACACTCGTGCATCCTAAATAGCACTGAGATCTTGTGTAGTATAAATGGCTCAACTGGATTTGTCTAGTGACTGTGGTGAATACAGCATCTGACGTTTACAGAGAGACCATGTGACAAACTGGGGGGGAAAAAAAGCCTGGAAATATACTTTATATAGCACGGAACAGCAAACTCGTAAAAAAAAGGCTGGAAATAGACTTTATATACCTCTGAACAGCAAACCGACCATGCAGCAGTACCACAGGTTACGGATAAGACGACTGAATTTAAAGAAGCTCCATGTTTTTGCAACTGGCAGGAAGTGTCAACCTTGAAGGGCTTTAAAATAGACCAAGGGAGAAGTGCTTGATAGAGGGAAGGCACAGACCACACACTAAGTCAGGCTGAAGTACAGAGACAGCAAACCACAACACACCTTGAACTTAGGAAGCAGACATGAACTGTACAGAAACTCGTCCAAGTAGTTTCAGCTGAAATAGTTCACTATTCCTCAAATAACAAAAAAGGAATATAACAAACACAGTCCAACTTTGAATTTAGTAGAACTACCACCAAACTCCTGCAAAATGTAGATAAACTACTTTAATTACATGTAGTGAAACTACTTCCCAACACTGGGAAAGATGCGCTGAGCTAGCAGTTATGCCTGAACAGGGAGGATTCAGAGCCAGGGTGCACCTTGTGGAAGTTGGGTGCCTTGGATTTGTTGCCACCTTCACTACCAGTCAGGGATTACAGCTGGCCACAAAGGTGGCTTCCAAAGTATTTGGGGGAAAAAAAAACAAAAAAAAAAAAACAGCCAGTGGGCCTGGCTAAAAAGACTCACCGGAATCCAAAGCATGAAGATGTATTTCATGAGTGAGGTAGGAGTTTGTGTGTCACATGATAGCAGAGCAATGAAGAGATGGTTATTGTAGTTGGACACAGTTGAAAAATCTGAGTTGTATTCACTGTATTGATTTCTATAAATGAATATTTTTTCCAGATAATATCAATCAAAAAATTATTCTCATTGGCTAATGCACAGACAGATATTGGCTTTTGCATCAAAATTTTAGATTTTGAATTCAAAAAATATGTAATGTGAAGAATTATATATGAACACTCAGTTTTTCCCCCCTCAGGAATGGCATTTACTTTTTTTTGCAAATGACATACTTTCATATGAAGAGTATGAATGGTGGTCATATGGATGGTGCATATTTCTTCAGAGGATAATACAAGTGCATTGGCTACAAAACATTAATACAGGCTAAACATTAGTAACCCGCATATTACGAAAAAAAAGGATAACATCTAAAAATTAGGTTTACTGATGCAAGAAGTGATAATTAATTCACAAAATTTTGTAGTCACCTCTTGCATCATTAAAACCTTTTTTTTTCATATCAGTGCAGATTACTACTGTTTGGCCTACCTGTAGCCATTCACAGTTCTCAGCTCCTGGTTTAGTTATTTTACATATCTAAGCTTACTGTTTGCTGATGCAATGTGATTTCTGAGATTTCGATTTCACTCCAGGGTCAGCTGTCCCTTTGGTTTGTGGTTGTTGGTACAGTTTGATTTAAGCCGGCAGGCACAGCTGTCCCTTTACTGTGCTGCTGTTGAGCTTGACGGGGAGGACAGGAATCACGGGGTACGGAGTTGTGGTCTGGATATAGGCGCAACGTCAGGGTAGCGTGGGTGTTGTGTCAATGAGTGTGATCAGTGTTGAGAGCAGGTGGGGAGGGGGCTGTTTTCTGGGATGCCAGAACTTGCTGTTGAGCCTTCTGGAGGTGTTATGAGCCTAATTCAACTAAACATCTGTGATGGGAGGTGCCCACTTGATACCACCAGAGACATGCCCACGCTTACCCACACCCTCTCTGCTTTAACATCCAAGCCAGATTTCTACACAGGCTCTCAAAAGGGCTACTTACATCAGATCCTATGTAACTGTAAAAGGAGAACCAGTTAACAGTGGTAGAACATATATAAATGAAGATATTAGCATATCATGTCTGATATGTTAGACTGCAGCTACCATGAAGTCGGCAGGCGGAGACATCATGGCATCTGCTGCTGCACTCTTCGGAACAGCACTGCCCTCTTCGCAGTCACGTTCTGTTCAGGTGAAAAAGTCATGTGGTTATTAAAATTACCTTTTATACTTAGCTCTATAAATGGAAAAGATGCCTTAGAGAAGATTCACAGATTGGGATGGAGTGATGGAGACCTGATATTGTGAGATGCCATAGTAAATAATTTCCTACTGCATTGTCCTGAATATTATATTTTGATATGAATGTGTTGTGTAGTCTTGTGAGATTTGATCTATATTTTTTGGGGAATGATATTATAATATCCAGCGCGATATCTGTAAATGCATGAGCACTTGCAATGAATTAAAAAAAAAAAATCTCCTTTCATTTAACACACATTCCCTGCATAAAAATTGTACTTGTATGTCTGCTTCAAAGAAATTGGACATATTCTGACACCATGCAAAAACATACCTGGTGAAATCACATATTACTAAATTGCTGAATGATTGATTTTTCTGGGTTTGTTGGACTTGCAATATTATAAATGAACTATGCCAGTGAAATGAAAAGGGAAAAAAAATCTGCTCATATGCATAAAGAAAATATGGGATTACTGCTAGTGGTACTAGCTGTTCTAAATCCTAAATGAGTAGTGCTTTATATTTTGCAGTAAGTACCAAGTGGTGACATGCCAAAAAGAGCGATATGCCAACTGAGAGACCATCAGAAACATAAAATCAATGTTTAAATTGAATGCACAGCCAGTGTAACACATTAATGTGACCTAATTTTACTGGCATGTAGCAGCACAAAGCTGCACACTATTTCTGTATTTTTCCTTCTGAGCTCTGCTGCTCTGTGGATCCTCTTCATACATTTTGTGTTCCTGCATGAATACATGCAGTAATACAAAAAATACTGGTGCATATTAGCATGCATGGATGCACACTACACACACACAAACACACACATTTACATGCTTCAGGCCTCTTTGATTTTTGCATTTCTGCTCTGTTTGTGTTTACGGTGAACATTTTCAGAGAGGAGATAATTCAGTTGTAGCTAGATTAGTTCATAAATCACGAGTCATAAACTGTACCCAGATATTTAAATTCCTTTCCTAATCTGTAAAATTAAAGGTCATCTTAGTCTGGCATTATTTTCTCGCATTCTTGCAGAAATAGGGGAGGAATATTGTAGAGCAGGGAACAAAGAGATTGGAGACTGGATAGCACAGATCATCTTAGCTTGACTTGTAGTAATCAGATTAAACATTACTCACATGTTTGTGGTGCTAACTTGCTTTCTGCACCCAACCACTTACTGTGAGCAAAATAGATGAAAGGATTTGGAACTTTACTGTAGCTATAGTTTAGTCCTTTGGAAACAGACATAACTGGACTGACCCAAGCAAACCTGAATGCTCATCAAGTGACTGATAAGTGATGTTAGAGGATTATTACAGTCATCTGGACACATCAAGGTCATCTGTTTTAACCCCAAACACAACAGTTTATCATATCCAGCTCATACCAGCTCTTCGGCCCTTTGGCTCTTGCTGTAAGACTGGTGAAGTTAACATAATCATAATAATAAGAGGATTAAGAAGGAGGAGAATAAAAAGACTCTCATTTCTTGTTTTATGATTTTTTTAACAAGAACTTGGTTAAGGTGCAGTAAGCACAGAAACCAGGATAAATTATGTTCCCTTGATTATGAGTCTGCCAAGTTCCCACAAGACCAGTGGCCATGGTGGAAGCCTTACTACTGCGTTGCAAAAAAAAAAAAAAAAAAAAAAAATTAAAATGTAACCCCACTGATGTTAAAAGGTACAACTTTATGATGCTTAAGTACCATCTAATGGCTATTGTCATCCGCATCTGTATACAGACTCAAGCGGTCAGGAGTTATAATTAGTATTTCAATTATAATAGTTTGAGGCAATATTTTTACACCACAACATAAATTGGTTGATGCACAAGATTAGAAAGGTTTAAAGGAGCTATGAGAAGTATATGGTCAGGCAACAGCCATAGGACACAAGGCAAACATATGTCTTCTGTCAAAACAAGTTGTAATTCTTTGCTATTAGTGGCAACAAGCAGAATGAGAGCGAAAGAGAAAGCTGTAGTGTTTGGCTATCAGCTAAGGTGTAGCTAAGCTACACACATAATATGCTGCTTATCGGAACAAAAAATGTAAAAGCTGATCATTAGTTCCATAAATGTGTATAATTTGCCGTAATAACATTATTCCAAATTGAATGAACAAGTCCGCGCATTCAAGAGCTTGAAATGTATGTTAGCCTGGCTAACACCGGACTCTAAAGACAAACAAAGTTAGTGCCATCCCACACAGTTGGTGCTAGCTTATGTGTATGTGTATGTGTGTGTGTGTGTGTGTGGAGGGATTTTCCTCAAAACAAAACGAGGTAATTGGACCAGTTTGGCCATTCTGAAAGCTTGAAATCTCAGCAGCCATCCAGGTAACAGTAGACAGATATTGAACAACATCACTTGTGAACCCCTGCAGCTGTGATATGATGATTTGCACATTTGAGCATGTAAATCCTTATTGTATATATATATTGTACCTTTAATGAATCTTAAATCTTTGAGGTCCTCATTTCTTAAATAAAAAAGTTCACCAACACTGTCATGTGAGTTGTAAAACTGAAAAATATCACCATGGAAAATGTTTAATTATCTAAATGTGTGTCTCTTTGTTAAATGTCTTAGGGTAATGACAAAATAAACTAGAGGGCATTCGGTAGAGAGCAAACCTCTGCCCACGCTGAACAATTCCCCAAATTGAAAAGCTGCAGCCTCTATAATAGTTTGTTTATTGTTTCTTTTCCTATTTTCTAGAAAATAGAATGTGAGTGCAGTGCTATTTAGCAGCCAGCTTGGAAGTCCTGGATGTCGGACCTTCCCACATAATTCTTATAATAGTTATGGCTGGAAAACAAAAATCATATTATGGCAGGAATCCCATCTGTCCGCCAAATATCAGCTAAATCCATTGGTAACTTTTTGAAATAGCTTGCTGACAAAGAGACAAACAGACAGGGGAGAAAACATATCTTGTCAACTTCTTTGGCAGAGATAAAACTCTGTGATAGATTTGAGGATGCTTGGGAAGACATAGGTCAAGCAAAATTGGAAGTACCTCTCCTGTCTCCCACCACATGGGCACTGCCTCAGGTGTATGAATCATCACAGCAGTAGCTGCCATCGGTAAAGGGGATCACACAAGAGGAAAGAGTGGAGGAGCTTAGACTGGTGATGGTAGAAGTGACTGACATGGTGGTGGGCTGTAATCGCACTATCACAGAGGTTTTGCCAAAATCTGCATTCATCAAGGAATCTTAAGTTATTCTGAGAAGGGCAGGTTTATTATTACAGTTTCACCTGCTGAGGCTTCACCTCAGGCAATTGCAGAAAAGGAGGCAATAGAGGGAAAAAAATGCTCTATTTACATACGTAATGTGAAACAGAAAGTCGACTTAATTTCCCTTCCTTTTGACTTACTGACAGAAAACAGAACTTTAGGAAAATATGGATGATTTGACGTTATTAGCTTTGCAAAAGTAAATTTACTTCCCCTGGTAATCTGTGAGATTTTGTGTAACAGAATAATACCCATCACATAATTAACACAAGATACAGTACTTGCATGCTGAGAAGGCAGGATGCGTTGCCACTCAGCTGATGTGGACAGTAACTGTGTTAGTTACAGAACTTTGACACGATGAGTGCTGCCCACTGTGTTGCTGCCAGTGTATGATAGGCTATGTAACGTAATTTCAATCTCATATCAGCCACCACTAAAATATGACATCTTTCTGTGTTGCAAGTTTGCATTGAAGTTTTGATTGAGCTACCAACTAGCGCTACTGCTTGACAAGTCTCTCTTCTCTGCGCAGTCGTGTTGCTTCAGATTTTGCATTTGCTCCTTAAAATAGTTCAAGGCAAGGCTTCTCGTAACCTGTTTAAAATGACTATTTCCACATCTTTATTAGTGGCTGCTGCACTGCTTTGCTGTTTGTCATCTAATGTCATGGTTATGCTTTTTGCACATATCAAATAAAGACAAGAATGCTGTCATTTCTTTCTCTGTCCGCCTGTACCACCATCCACCATACCAGACGTCAAGGAACCAACGTGATTTAATCCTAATTTTATTCAGTAATGCTCTTCCACCACAATTTATTGCATTTCTTTTTATCAAATAACAGTTTCTACACCTCATATACACTTTTATTCAACATTTGCTGTTTCCATCATCACAATTTTTCCACCAAGCATTTTTTATTTGATAAATGTGCATAAAAAGCCTTGATGAAAACCAATCACATGCCCATTCATAACTGCTGTATGGGCAATTTAATCTCCAATCCACCTGATTTACATACTTGCTTTTACACAAACCTTTTTTCAGAATGATAGGTCTTAAAATGCAAATTACTTGTCTAACCCAATGCAGCTTAATGAAAAATAACTTATCTAATTGAAAGAATAAAGTTCAAGTTTTCATCTGTCTTTTTTCAACTCATGTTTGCTGGCAACATGGTTGTTCTGACTTTTTTTTTTTTGATTACCTTGTCTTTGTCTTTAGCATGCTAGTTTATGGTTGCTCTGACAGAAAAGAAAGAATATCATTTGGGGCTAAAATTTTCAAAGCTATACAAACGACCTCACGGTTAAGATTCACATATCATATAACAGAATGCATATATTGCATCGGTAAAGGGGAATGATGCATCGTTCTCAGCTCTTGGTGGTGTTTGGTTTCTGAACTGCGGAGCAGGCTATTTCAAGCCTGCAGCATCACCTGTCCTTTTAGTCTGCTGTTGCTGAGATCAGTAGAGAATTATAAAATTACTGTGTCATGTTGGAAAAAAGCAGCAGGCCTCAATGTAAGTACCGGACAGGACTTCAGCTGTTTTGGTGTCCCTTTGTGATTGTTGGTTCAATTTGCTTTAAGCCAGCAGGCACAGCTGTCCCATTAATGCACTGTTGTTTAGCTTGATGGGGACGTTCGAGGACGCCAGAACTTAGTGTTGAGCCTTCTGGAGATTTTGTTGGCCTAATCCAACAAAACATCTGTGATGGGAGGTGCCCCCTTGATAACCCCTGTGACATACCCATGCTCACACACTCAACCCTGTCACATTCAGATTAGGTGGCTGGTGAATGGTGCTGCCTGTCTGATGGGCCTGTAGATTTGTGACAGCGTCACCTGATGTCCTCTATGGTCAACATTTGTGGAGTAGTGCATCATTCATTTGACATCTGAATTAGGCCTCTGGGTAGCACTTTATTTTACAGCCTGCAAAATTACAGAGCAACAATTTTGTAATAATAGAGTACAAACAAAATAGATACAGGGCATAGAGAAAGGTATAGAAACAAAACAAACATAATGGAAAATAAGGGGTAACAATATTGAGATATTGTGTAACAGCACAATATGTAATAATTTACTTGTTCAAATGTGCAAATGACCATTGGGTTCTGAAAATAGCCAAGTCAGTCCAGCCACTTTGTTTTGTTTTGTTTTGGGGAAATTACCCTCTGCCCCCACTTCCCAACTCAGACATGTAGCCAGGCAGATGCCAACTCCACTGGCAGCACTAGTCTGTAGAGTTATGCATTTTACATTCATTTCAAGCACATGAATGCTCAGACTTGTTCAGTCAGTTTTGGAAAAACATTATCATAGCAAACCAACCACATCCATGGAACTAATGGTCAGCATTTGATGTTCAGGTAAGCAAAATTGCTGTGTGTAGCTCCCACATAATCTGGATGGAGTAGAATGGTTTTCCCATTCAAATGAATGTTCCAGCATGGTTGGAGTGATGGCCATTTTTATAGGTACCCTTGCTGTGGTACTGGGTAGCTTCCCAGTACCGCACTAAGGCTTAGAAATTATCTCTACCTGTGATAGTTGATGTACACTGGAATGGAAAGACAAAACTTTTTTTGTCTTTTTTTTTTTTTTGTTCACATATGTTTTCTTCATGTGAGGAAGCAAGGAACGCTTGTGAGTAAAGCAGTGGGTGTTGAATGTGAGGAGAAAGAAGTGGACTCTTACTGACACTTCTGTCTTCAGTGAGCACTTTGAGGAGGATCAGCTCATCTCAGGTAGAGATAAAGTCTACGATCTGCACTAATGCAATGGGAGGACTCACTTTTCGATCAACACATAAATACACTGAGTCACTATCAAGAAATGCTGATTAGAAGAAGCTAAATCCACATCGAAAGTTTCAACATTCATGTTTGTGCAAGGTTTGTCCTCTGGATTTGATTTCCAAACAAAGTACCACTACGAATGTAGTGGTGTTTGGCCGCTGACTTTGAAGTCCTTGATGTTACAACTTCCCACTGGCATGAATGCACCAGTGGACATGAAAACTTTTTACACCGATGCGGGCATTAAACCATGCCATGATAAAGTATCTTTGGCAAATAAATAATAAACATAATATAATGAACAAAATTAATTAATTCATTAATGGATTATTTAAGGATTAATTACCTATCTCAAAGCAAATTTCAACTCTGCATCACACTAAAATGAAGAGAAGTGAATGGAAGGTAGGAAAATGGATTCAAACTTCTAAAAAAAAGTATGGCATAGTCTGGAAAATGGTTGGGAGTGATGCAAAGTATACGTTAAATGGACTAAAGCAAGAGCAGTTCACATTGAGAGCACTATTTCAACCCCTGACTCTTATTTATTTATTTATTTATTATTTATTTATTTTTAAATGCCCAACTCTCGGCAACTCAAAACCAAGAGGCAAGAGCTGTTGTATACAGCAGGAAAATCGATGTGTCTGTCTAACACACAGAGTCATTCTCACAACTGAAACCTAATTACCAGGGACTGGTCTGAATAGGCCTAAATAAAGAATGGAGCTGAGAATGATATGTGCTGCTCAAAGCTAATGAGCAGCTCACCCATGGGTCATGGACATTAGAAATATTATTTCTGCATGCAAGAAGAGGGCCTCATATTCCACATGGTTACATAATGGAGGGGGATTAACAAAGAATACCTCCTGTCATCTGTGGACAGCGTGATGAGCTGAGAGGGGATTGAAGGAGAGAGAGGGATAAAGAGAGGAGGGAGAAAGAGACAGAACTAGGCCAATTGTTTTGATGTGCTTGACTCTTTCTGGCTTTATATGTGTGTTTGTTTATTTTTGTTTTTGTGTGTGTGTGTGTGTGTGTGTGTGTGTGTGTGTGTGTGTGCGTGTGCATGTGCGCGCGCACATACGTAAACATTGCTCTCTGTGTCCAAACACACTATTCCCTATATCTATATTGCTATACATTTTATCACATCAAAGGACACTCACTACATTTTTTTATATAGCAGCAACTATGCTGTATGTTGTTGAAATGCACATTATCACTGACACATCAATTTTCAGTGTGTAAATGATGTGTATAGCCCACTGTTTTTTGTATATCTTGTGACATCCTGTGCCTTGTACTGGGTGTGAGTATATAATCGGAAACTGGAAATTGAATCAGTCGCACCAAAATAAATTCCTGCCCATTTATTTTACTTGTCCATAAAAGAGAAAGAGAATGACAAAGACAGGCAGCATGTTTGGCTCGTTCAGAGGAGACACTCTGGTAGAGGATGTCCGGACATGTTATTGAAGTCTGGGGCACTAGGTAATAAAGATTGCTCTCAAAATATTTATTTATTTATTTATTTAGCTCTAGCAACAACTTCAAATTCAAAGACTGCTCCATATGGTCATCAATCTCATGTATTTTATAAGAAAAATGTTTTAAAACCCAGAATGGCATGGCAACTGCTACCTTGAAAGATAATTAAAACGTGTTTATCACTGGTTGTTCCCAGGTGACACAGAATACACTAAAACTTGTTGGCTGTTTCAAGACACAGTGTTGTATCAGTCACTCAACATGAAGCACTTCAAAACATTAACCTGGTTGTTTTGATGCTTACTAACTCAAAATCTAAAGGCTACAAGGGACAACTAATCCCTAAAGAATAAGACAAGTAAACAGCTAATAAGGGCTACAAAAACAGATGTAAAGATTACCAAAAGTAATTTATTTTACAAAAGGTTCATTACGATAAGAAATCAAACCAATTCTAGGAAGCATCAAAGGCCTCAGGATATCAAAGGCCAAATACACAAAATGACCCACAGTAACTAGAACAAAAACTCAACTAATCTAATAAAATAAAAATACAATTACAATCTCCCCAACTTACTCAAATAAAGACTAGGTAATAAACTTGGAATAAGCTGCAGTCAATGGGCCAAACCCAACTTCCCCCTTAGCCTTACCGCTTCGCAAAGAATTGAGTGGGAGAGGGGGGAAAAAAGTGCACTGAGTAGCAGCGCTCCAGTGGTGTCTGGGACCGGGAGAGAGGGAAAAACACTAACCGGGAGAGGGGGACAGTAAGAGCACTGAGTGCTGGGGCTTCCCCTCTCTCCTGGTTGGTCCGGAAGCTGATCAGAAAACCATAAATGTAATTATATCTTCACAAATAACCGTGCAAAAGTTGTAAAATCCATTGGAATATCTTAGTTTAATGTAGATGCAATAAAATATGTAATTGGTTCTTTATGGCAAGCATTTCACAAAAAATAGCCTTCGTCGATTTATAAACGCCCCCCCTGAGGATATAAGTGGCAAATGTTCACGCCCATTCATTTTGAAAGAGCAACGGCCAACAGGAAAACTCCAACACACAGCCGATCAATGGTGTAACTTCATCACTCAGTTAGTAAGTCAGTCAGGGACAGACATTGGCGGTTTTAAGGCTGGCCTTGCCGTTGCAGTCCAGCCAAACAGGAAGGTTGTGGAGTAAAACAAATGGCAGATCACCCCGACAAAGCTTTCATTAATGTGACTGATAAGCATAGACTAGTTTTAAAATCTACAAGGAAACTTAAGTAACAGCACTGCAAGCCATAAGATACAACACGGGAAAATAGAAACCAAGAGTATGAGCCCAGCAAGTGCAGGAGTGGGTAAATGGCAAACAGCACCACTGTAACACTGGTCACAAACATTTTGAAAAGCATGTTAGAGATAATTCATGTTTACAGTGCATAGTAACTTGCAAAATGCGGAGAGGCTATATAAGTTAGCTTCTACTCGCTTCTAAATAGGAAATAAGCAACAGAGGCGTTCATGAGAATTTTTTAAGCAAAATAACAACATTAAATGACATCACATTACAAAAAGATTAAACATGAAAAAATAACATTAAATTCCCTTAGTAAGGTGTTTAGATTATGGTAGTTCCTCCACCACTGTACATTTAAATGTTCCTCATGTGTCCCATAAAAGTACCAGCGAGGCTGCCTTCTGTTTTATGCTCCTAAACTGTGGAACACCCTGCCCCTGGATATTAGAATGGCAAGCTCCCTCAGTATTTTTAAAAGGAAATTAAAGACCTACCTTTTTAACCTGGCTTTTAATTGGGACTAATGTTACAGTCTTTATACGTTTATAAGTTTTAATCATTGGTTTTTAAATTATTTTTTCCCTTGTGTTTGTTTTCTTTTATTTCATTGACTTTTATCTATTTATTTTTTTAACATTTGTTTTACTTATTTATTTTTTAACATTTATTGTTTTATTGTTTTCATTTTTAGTCTTGCAAATTTTTATTTATTATTGTCTTGTATTGTTTTTTATGTGTCTGTTTTAATCTTGCTATGTGAAGCACTTTGGGCTGCATGTTTGTATGAAAGGTGCTATATAAATAAAGCTGAGTTGAGTTGAGTACTTTACATGGAAACATGTCAGAGAATTGAAGTTTGAGTGAGTCAAACTCTGGCTGGCTTTACTGAACTCATAGAAAGCAGATATAGGTTAACACAGGTATTACTGCCTCCACACATTAACCTATAGTACCAAGGTTCAAACCCTGACATTTGTTGAACCCTTCCTCATATTTATATTCAGAAGCTTAATGCGTGTTTACAATTGCACAGGATTTCATCCCCAGATTTTTAATTTAAGATGTTAAATGTTAAAACTGAGTGCCATGGTTGAATTTGTCCTGAAAATGAACTGCCAATCTCTCAGAGGCCATATGAGGTTCCTGGCAAAGACGGTACATTAGGCACTGGGTCTGCTGCCCAGACCTAGAAATATGCTCTAAATATTTCCCAAAGGAAGAAAATCAACTGTTGCACTTTGTAAAATATATATGAGCATTTTGGAATTATAAATGCACATCAAACATCATATTCTGGCTGCACAAACAACAAAAGCAAAATGAAGGATGGCACAGAAAACGGGCTTAGTTAAAGAAATACTGATATTATGATTGTAAACACTAAATTTTAGTATGCAAGCTATAACCAAGTGCTACATTTATCTACCCTCTGGAAACACTGGCTAGAATCTCTTTTAAATAAACCTATCTATCTTAATCTCTAATATCTGTCTTATTATTTCTGCAACCTGCTTGTCAGGGGAGATAGAAATTTTATTTTATTTATTTGTTTTATTTATTTGTTTGTTTTTTTCAGCATCACTTGTCAGTGTAGGTACCTGATGGCTATGGACAAAATCAGTTTACATCTGAAAGGCCTTATCAACCACCCAATGGCACCTCAAAATGCCATTAGGTATAATAAGCCTTCCCACTGACACCCATAATAATCAGGTAAAGATGAAGGCTGCAGTAATCTTCCAAATCTTATTAAAATATTAAATTATTAAAAGAAACCTTTTCCATTGGCTCAAAGTTGAATGATAGCCCAATTGCTACAAGATTGCTAGAAATGTTTTTGGCATCTGTTAGCTAGTGCATGTTTTGACTTTGGCTTTCCCATTTTACTGTGCTTTTCTTTTATGAAAGGTGTAAGATTTCTCTAAGTAAACTGAGATGGCATGTGACACAAGCATTTATAATTTTTGCCTTCAACACCTCTAATGGTTACTGCTTTAAATTGTCAGGCCAGTCAAATGCTAAAGACACACACAGGGAGAGTGTGGTTGGTAAATATGTTAAGTCAAAACTTCAGCAGTCCAGGCCACACTTGCAGTATACCTAAAATATCTGTTCATCATACATAGAAAACACTCGGGGGACTTGTAATTTGGTTGGTAAATGTATTTCTTCATTGTGAATGAGTTTCTTAAAGTTGCATCAGACTACAAACTTTTACATTTTGAAAGAAATTTCTTTCACTGTTTCATTGGCATTTGGGAACACTCTGAGCGCTAAGACGAAACAGACGGGAGCATCACACTTCTGCTTTCTGCTTTTCTGATTTCCATGTTTTCTTCTCCATAATAAAACTTTAAACCAGTAGCTACAGTAACATTCTCAGGGGTTATGTGAGGAGAAGCCTCATCTCAATCACAACGCATTCGAGCCAAGAGATAAACCAAAACAAGATGTCTCTGCCACCTATATAATTTGTAAAATTATGTAGAAAATAAAGTTGATTTTACATAATCACTCTCTTAATCACTTACCACTAAAGGTCAGACTTCACAGAGATTTGTGTTTTGGGTTTAGTTACTCTTTAACATGGGTGTCCTCTTGTTTACTTGATGTAAATCATGGTTGCTTATTAAAATATTTAATTAAAAAACAACTAAGACGAAGGAAAAATAGTGAATATCTCACAATATGATGAAAGCACTAGAAAGTGATCTATAGTGACATAAAACAGAAAGTTGGACCCGGACCTGGCTGCTCACTCATATCTATTGTGCGACTGTGAGAACAGACAGACCGTATGGTTTTTAGAACGTAATTCCATTTCCAACACAAATTACCAGTAGGTCTAGGTCAAAGATCAAAGACTTTAATATGAAAAAAAAGCTGATAGGGTCTTCGCGGGTCCATACAGGTAAATCAATTTCAAATTTGCTTACCCGAGACCCATGGCAATTATAATAGACCCGACCTGTTAGACAAGTAGAGAATTTGGACCTGAATCAGCTCGGGTCTCGGGCAGGATCTCAGGTTTTCGGGACCACATCGACCCATGAAGAAGAGAAGTTCTCAAATGGATGAAAATCATTACAAGTCAGGACATATAGAGGAGTTCAATGGTTTTAGGGTCAGATCAGCAGCTTGATCAGATGGGTGACTAGTCTATCTGACTTTTCCAAGCAGCCCTCACAGTGCACAAAGCTGGATATGTATTTCATGAAAAGTGAACAAACTGGACTACAAATATAAAAAAATTACATTTTTTAAATAAATGAGGCATTTCACGTTTACCTTGATATCATGTAGGCAATCCAGGATCAGTTCCACTCTGGAAACATAACTAATCTTGAGTTATGGTGGCTCATGTCTGAAGCCCATTCCAGCTCAAACCAGCAATGATGTACACACTTCACATACTGTATACGCAACACGATGAGGTGTATGACATGAGGGTTGAAGAGCCGACACTCCTGTTGTTGAAATGTGTCATATGGCAGGTCTGAGGTAAACAGGGTTGTATGTGACAGTTCTACTGAATGGTGATGATGAGTCCAGAAACTGTGGGTGGCGAGTCTTTAACGAGCTGTTTTGGTAAGATGACAGCTTTTGGGATGAAGCTGCCGAGGTGGAAGGTGATCTTTGTCTTAATGAGTGCACTTAGATTTTTGGCATGGAATTGGTCATAATGATGGAAACGTTTGTTAACCTTGGCTCTGTCCAACATCTCCAGAATCCTTACTTAGCTTTCCTTCGGCACATCTTGGCGTGCACTTGTAATCGCACAGAGGAAAAAGAAGTAAAATCTTTGGCAATGTGTGTAATGTGATGTCCATTAGGAGATTGATGCTTAACCTACATTATGAGAAGGTGAGTGCATGGCTCAGGATAGTGGAGAAGGCAGGGAAGTAAATCATTAGAAAAGGAGAAAAATATATTTTCTTTATCCTTTGTCAATACAAATTGCATTATGTCTTCCGTCTTTCTCTCTGCTCCTCTTCCCCTCCATGCCCTCATTCCTCTGTGGAGACCAAACATCTGCTGTCACCTGTCAATCAAGTCCTGACAGACAGTGACCTTGCTCGGCATTGTTAGAAATAATTTAAATCGACCTTGCATTTTCAAGTTGCTTCTGCTGCTGGTTTCCTGGGCAATTGGCTTGTAAAAGAGGTGCCATGCCAAATAAAATTGGATCGATTGGCCCTCAGATAAGTTGATTTATTGGGGGTGAGTCTGAGAGGTGGGACTAGAGCATTACATAGGGTGTTTTATGCTCGGCTGCACTCCTGATTCAAGGTAAACGATGATGACATGTGCGATAACAATAAGTGAGCTTTTCACATCATGACCCTCATTTATCAAGCCAATGAATGAACCATCTCATCTTAAAATGAAGGAGCACCCATGTGTCTGTAAAAATCTGTATTTAACATGATTATACCAATAAGATCCATATTACATTTAGTGCTTGCCACTGAAGTCTCAGCAATGGTCAATCATGCATGTTAAAGTAAAAATTGGTTTCTTGTATAGACACATCTTGTTTTTCCACTAGCTGATTAACCATAGTGCAATCTAAAATTATTTCCATGTTTTATTATGGGGAAATTCTGTATATGCATGCTTCATGTTAAACCTTAAAGATCCTAGATACTGTTTACAATAGTGGTTTACATTTTATAAGTGGAGAGACTTTCTTTACTCATCACTGCTATTTTCAACAAAAAGGAGCAGTGGTCACCTTTAAAAATGAGAAGGGAGTTTCAGTGTTTTTTTTTTTTTTTTTTTCATCTATAAGGCACTTATTAAAAAATAACCCCTAACCTGTGTTCTCTGATCCACTAGATCCCAAGACCTTCAGGTCTTAGATACACTTCATAGAAGAGCAGAGCTGTGCAAAAATTCTTTAATATGCTCCAAACACATGGAGTGGACTGAATATCCCATCAATTTAAGCAATATCGCACGAGAAGGAGTGCTGCTATACTGTGTATCAGCACGGCTGCGATTCGGTCACAGTGACCAAGTACCAAAGATAATCACAGTGTGCTGATATTCGGTATAACAGCACGACCTTGAGTGTGATATTGCTATATATGATACTGAAAACAGTTCTGCCAACAACGCCATTTCTCAAGAAATGGACAGCAGATTATGATTTATTTAAACATTTATTCCACTCTGCCAGCACAAATAGGTCCGTTGGATTTCAATCAACTGAACTGTTGCTTAGCAACACGCAATTTCCCGACCGTAAGCTAGCTAGCTACTTTGTATAGGTCTACACATTGGCACAGGCTAGCTAGCAGGTCTGAACACACCTGAAGGTTTACACAGAAGTCTCCAGGTGTCTTTCCTCCCCCTCGTCCTCTTCTGAGGACGCTGTTACGATACAAAGTTTGTCACAATGTAGATCAGGGCCGTTAATGCTGGTTATTACATAACAGTCAGTTGTAAAGTGGAGTAATACATATAGTTAAACACCAGAGTGCTGTTATACAAAAGCTCTCATGGGATGCTTCTTGACCAATCAAATTGCCAGACCAGATCTAACTGTTGTATAAGGATCATTTTAGATCAGTTATTTTTGACCTGTTTGTAACTGTTTTCTTTGAACTTTGTTGGTGTTTGTTGGCTGTTTGCAATGTATGCTATATGTGTGCTATAATTTTATTGTTTTGCATACAGGCCTCTCTGCAAATGAGTTCTTAGTAGTAGAAATGATCCTAAATGTGGCGATAGAGTGGCTTGATATTTTATTGTTCCAGACAAAAAACTACTGTTTTCATTTAATCAGCTCTCGTTTTATATAATAAAAATGGCAAGCAGAAGCCTAATTGTTATTCCATCTCGACAAGATGAAAAATGTGGAACTTGGGGCTTGGCTGGAGGGCACTGTCATTTGCCGACATGTTATTTCATGCAAGAATTTGTGCGAGTGTTTTATGGTCATATTCATGGGTATGAAAGTTAATTTTGTCCTAAATTATGAGAGCAGTTTTGTTATCTCAATACTTGAATTTGTGTTTAAATGATGGCATGACAAATGAGGTACATTATCTGTATTAGTAATTACTGATGACACAACATGACCCCTCTCATCACTTGTTCCCCCTGAGCAGTGTGTGTATGTGCATTTTGTAGTTGCATGAGTGTGTTG
>OMKZ01050704.1:27282-39653 GCA_900302535.1 Neoniphon sammara | reverse complement strand
CTACTATATAACTAAAGCATCCTTGCCATGCTTTTACTGAAAGAAAACCCATAGTTAGTGATTCACTGTTACAGCCTCTTATTGACTAACAGGTCACAATGTTTACACGCACACTATCAATAAAAAATTGAATTTTTTATTGATAGATTTTTTATTGATTGATTTAAATCAGATTTAGGCAGTTACCAGATTATTTAAGTGGTCTAAGTGGTCAACTTCCCCCCTTGGCCCTACCACTTCGCAAAGATTTGACCAGGAGAGGGGGAAAAATAAGCACAGTGAGTGGCAGCACTCCAGCAGTGTCCAGAGACCGGGAGAGGGGGAAAATACTGAGTGCCAGCACTTCCCCCCCTCTCCCGGACGAACTGGAAACTGATCAGAAAACCATAAATGTAAGTATATCTTCACAAAAAATATGCAAGAATAGTAAAATCTGTTGGAATATCTTAGTTTATTGTAGATGCAATGAAATATGTAATTGGACCTTTATGACAAGCATTTCTCAAAAATCGCTTTTCGTGATGTCAAGAGAACCTTGTTTAAACAGTGATTCGTAAACGCCCCATGAGGACGTAATCAGAAACTGTTTGTGCACATTCATTTTGAAAGAGCAACAGCCAATAAGGACACTCTAACACCCGGCCGACCAATAGTGTAACTTCATCATTCAGTCAGTCAGTCAGTCAGTCAGTGAGGGACAGACCTTCACATTTGTAGGACTGTCCCTGCCGTAGCGGTCCAGCTAAAAAAACAAAAGCCGCTATCGAACAATGAGAAATCTGATAAACACACCTAGATTTTTGCCCAGCATTCTTTTTTTTTTGGTGCATGTAGGCTATAGTCTACTATTAGTCCGGTATCTTCAAAGTTTTTTTTTATATCTGAACATGCATGAAAAGGGGAAATCAACACTGTAAATACAATACACAATGCATAATGTAGGCTACAATACTAGGGATTTTACATCAACTTTACCAATGATGAAGGTATAATGACACAAAAAGAACTACTGCCACAACTGAGTATAACTACAGAGTAGGGCTGGGCGGTATATCGACTTTTTAAGGTATATCGATGTATTTTCAAAGGAGATACAGTATGAGACAATACTGTTTATATCGATATGATTTAATGTTGCATTAAAACACTTAATCCACTTCTTCGGAAAGCCGTGCATTGGTGCAAGTGTTTGCCACTCTCCTCTTGCTTCTCTTTCACATTTTCTGTGCAACCCTGCCCCCGCCCTCCCTCTGTGTCTGCATGCAACCGCGGCCCCACTAGCTCACAAGTGTTGAGAAATGGAGTACATTTACATGCACACAAGTAACCCGATTTCTGAGATAAACTGCGTTATGCTACCATATGCCGATTACTGAAAACCCCATTTACATGCTCTCCTCAGTAATCGGGTTTCTCTCCCACCGCAAGCTCCTCCAGCCTGTCACTGCAGTTTACCGGGCATCAGCAGCTACTCGCAGATGGATGCTGAGCACTCGTCACCGTGCAGAGGATACGAGTCAGTCATCGTTAGCCCCGATGCAAACTGGGGTTTCCCAGAGCTTCACTAAACTCAGGGAAAACCCTGTTTTCATCGCAGATAACATTGACATAAAATTGTTCAGCATTCTTCAACGAGCATGTAGAACATAGCTTTTACTCTCTCATGCGTTTTACAGTGTGTATTTATTGTATTATTTGTGTGTATTATATGTGTATTAGTTATTGTATTTACAGGGCAGTTTCTTTATCTGATCTGTACTTTTCGCTTTTAATTTGAAACTACAGACACAGGAAGTAGCAACGCTCAGTCACTGGGGCAGCTTTATGCTGGCTTACGTTCATATTTACATAATGGATGTATTATCAGGCTGGAAATCCAAAGAGCAGGGTTATTTTGAGAGGGTAAAAGCACCACCCCAAGAAGATGACATGTAAACTCTGCAGGAAAAGATTTGCCTATCGTTTGCCAATCTCAGTCATGACGTATCATATGAAACATGTAAGTAGCCTAACGTTAGCCACCTAGCATGGCCCCTTTAGATACCCTAGATGAGTAAATATATTGTCATATGCGCTATTAGGCTTATCTAAGTGTCTGCGGGGACTGGGGAAGCTAAAATACCTTGCTTACTGCAAATCTAACTGAATGTGCATATCTATAGGCGCATCCACTTCAGAATCATTACCGCTTTTACTGGTGTTGTTAATGGGCAGGTGGCATCATGCCTATGCTTGTAAAATTTATATTTAAAAGGTTCATTTTTACTGTTTTGTATTACCCTGTAATGTAGCACATTAACAATGTGATGCTACTTATAACATTCTTTCTCAGCCCCTGAGCTCAAACCATTTTCTGATGTCCCCAAAAAATATATATTTAAATAACTGAATTAATATCATAAATGTGCGTATCATAAATCCTGGACAAGCCACATAAAAAAGATAGGTTCGACTTCTTGAAAATGTTTCCTAAGGCCTTGTCCACACAGGATGTGTGGCGGCTGCGTGGCGGCTGCGTTGCTTAGCTGCTGCGGCTCACACGCATGTCGGCATCTACACCAGCAGCATTTCTGCTGTGTCACTGCTACTGCAAGCCCTATCTTTCTACATTGAGTTTGCGTTTGATAATGGCCATAAATAATAGTGTTTCATTTTAAATTTAATTTACATTTAGTTTAGACAGAAAAAAGGTTAAGAAGCTCAATTGTAAAAATATAAAAATAAATAAATAAACAATGGAATAGTATCTAATTCACATTATGAGCGGGACCTTAATTTACATTATAAGTGAGAGAGAGAGAGAGAGAGCGCACCTCTGTCAATTCTCAACATCATTTTGGTAAAACTGTTTTTTGTTTTTTTTTGTTTTTTTTGATGAATTGTGGTTTTATAGAGCTAGTTTGGTTGAAACCTAATTTTCTAGTCAAAATGAATGTACTTTTCCATACAACCCAGCTACAACCAAAGCCAAAACAAAGCAGAAAGCTTTGGGGTGCATGTCAGCTAAATGACATGCAGCCAATATACCTTTAAATATCAAAAAAATAATTATTTCACTGTATTTTGGTAAAAAGGTGCATCTTTCCCGGCGCCTTTTGCCCGCAGCACACATGAAAAATAAGCTTCAGGCCGAACTTCTAGATGAGGCGGCGCTGCTGTGTGGCGTGAGCTGCGCTGAGACACACGTCTCACCCGGGCTGTGTGGCTGCTCTGACCTGTTAACATGGGCACCGAAATGAAAACCAAGAGGTAACGCAGCCGTAACATGGCTGTCACGCATCTTGTGTGGACAAGGCCTAAAAACATGTTTAAGTCTGGCAAAAAAAAAAAAAAAAGACAAAAGATGAGGAGGAACCTTGCTCCTCATGAATTCTGCAAAACTCCAAACAAGTTGAATTGAAAATATCTTTTCCATTTCTGCTCAGCAGCTAGCTAGCTAGGTTTCAACAAATTTGGTTTCCAGTAGGAGTTATTTATGCGTCTGCACAGGGGATACAAAAGTGAGGAAATGACCAGATATCCACCTTATTTTGCTACTCATTTTCAGCTGTTCCGAAGTACAGACAGGCAGAAGCATTTGGACATTGCAGGAGCCAACATGTCTGGCTTGAGAGACTATGCTCAAACAGACCATCATGTATTGCCTTTGGTAAAATGAATGGGATTTTGACTTATAGGAATTTATAGGAATACTGGGTGCCCAAAATAACCCCATCCACTTGGCAACTCTATAGCAGTTATTCCCAGAGATTCTCAGTGTACAGGCTCATGAGTAGCACCACACACAGTGGTTGGTTCTGGTCACCAACAGAGCTAATCATGAAGGTGTGTCTTGGCAGAAGTTGGCTATGTTATTTTGAGAAAATTGATTGTACTTTTGTGGTTAACTGCAGTAGGGAAACACTGACTAAACTACCGTTGTGAAGACTTGTCCACGCTAAAAGTGCAACCTTATAGTCTCTCAACCGAAAATGAAACTTTACATGAAGCCTCAGACCACATGACTTAAACAAACAGATTGACCGACTGGCACTGTTCCTTGCTACGGTTGCTCAAAATGCTTACACATATAAAGTATGGTATATGGCTCTACCCCTTCACCCACCCCCACATTTCTATAACCTTTTGCAAGCCTTCCCAAATTCCATTGAATAAAACCCTATTTAGTCTCAGCAGCCCTGCATATTAACAGCCATCCATCTTTATTTCCATGCATTGATCTTGTCCTCTCCAGCTCACTTTCAGCCTTTCCTCCTCCTTGCAATCATCCCCTCTTGCATTTTACTGCAATCCATCCATCACATTCCAGAGAGTTTCTTTTAAAGTGTTCAAGTCTGCATCCTCTTGTATTTGTTCATATTCCACACTCCATCCTCATCAATGTTCACACAGTGAGATGAATAGGTGTTAGGTGGCACCTCGTAGCCTCCAGAGCACCCATAATATCACATTCCCCTCAAACATGAAATACCAAGTTAACCACTTCAAAGCAGTAGTGAGCAGTGTATAAAGCTTCTTTTTATTAGACATGGATAACTCATAGCATAGACACAAGAAATTCTATGAAATTGTAAATTAGCCAGGGTCTTGGCCCAAAATATCACTTTTGTTTTTGCTTAAATTCAGAGATAAGGCACTGCAACTTCTCCACGGTGCATGAATCAAAAAGAACCCCCAAATAGCGAGGACTGGCAAACAAAAAAAAATATATATCTGCCAAGGATAATTTTCTTCAAGTCCATTCATTTTTCAGACCTGTTTATTCCAAGGATAACTTTAGAAGGAAATATGTTTATAAAATGTCATCCTACCTGGTTTCAATACTATTTGAAGCAAAGAATCAGAGACTATATTTTGAAGCATAGTTTCACCGACTGTACACTACTGAGACACTGAATGTTACTGTCTAAAAAACTGAACTGCCAGGTGGCAGCTGACTCACTGATTTATCCAACAAAGATGTTTTTAGTGCCATTTGGAGCTTGGTGGCAGATATATTAGACTATGGAACCAAGAGAATGAAACAATTCAGCTACTCTGAGCGAATACTAAAGAAAGCCTCTAATATGGAAAAAAATAAATAAAAATAACAGCATTCTTCGGGGCTACAGGACAGCATGCATAGTCAATAATATAATAAAATGTAATTCAGTGACATCCCAAATGGTCACCTAGGGTCCACAGACAAATCAGAGGTAAAGCATTTCTTAGAAGTAAGACATTCTTTGAAGGAATTCCACAATATTTTTGACACTAAGTGTCAGTAATATTTCATCCATATAAGGGACAAAGATGAGGCAACAAAGTGACTCATAAGCACAGCACTTCCCTGGCATTTTGCTATTAGTGCCCCTTTAAAGATAACATCAATCAGTGGATGATAAGTTCCAAAGAGCACTACAATTGATCGGCCCTCTAGTATACTTGTCTTGCAAGTAGAGACTCCAAAGGGCTTTTAAAATTTTGTTTTCATTCTTAAGAGTCTCCAGCAACATTATAAGTGAAGACTTATTTAAGTCCACGGATTTGTATTGTACTGTTATCTGGACTAACATTTAGCATCGTTTAGTACATACTGACAAAATATAGCAGATAAATGCGCACTCAGACTTGTAAAAGCCTCATACAACAGCAACTTCAAAAGCAGTCTGACAACCCAGATGTACAAAAGCAAGCAAGCTGCATTCAAGAGCCAATGAAGATGTCAGACTACTGAAAGGAGCTCAAAAGGTTGGAAATTGCTATTAGTGTCCTGACAGGTGAACACATAGTAAGTAATACACTGCAGAAAAGGTTTACCTCTCAAAGGAGGAAATGTTTCAGTGTTGAAGGAACAAAAGATTCACCTCTCCACTGGCTTACATTTTAAGAAACATCCGTAAATAACAATGTCAAGTGCAGAGAGAGTCAAATGAGCATTACTCTCTGATGGCAAATGTTCTACATCTCACTAAACTGAATAAGTGAGAAATGGAGGGCAAAAAAAAAGAGAAAGCGAGAAGAGCACAATGAGCATTTACTGAGAAGGCTGGGTCAAATGGAGCATAGATGCTGATGGGTGGAACAGGCAGAACAGCCGAGTTAGGGGAAAAAACAGCCGTCTGTTGTGGTAGGACACAACTGGAAGAGCAGGAAGAGCGGCTCTCCTGAGGTGGTCCACCCATCTGCCACCCTGGCTGTCAAAACACCTTGGCTAATCTTTCCTTTTTCCCTGCAGTAAACGGGATGATTTAACATGACTAAAACAGAACATGAAACCGTACTCGTAAGCACATTTCCAGCTGATTGGATCAGTGCATTTTTCATTTTTTTTCCTTCCAAAAGACAAGGACCCCGCCAATAAGAACACATCGTCCAACCCATATAACCACATAGGTCGATTGTTGCTACCCTCTAATACCCACAGAAAACATTTCTTAAAGCCATAGGGCTTTAAGAACATTGTTAAGTGCTAAGCCAGGTAGGGTGGACAGAGGGGCACGTAGACAGGCAGTCAGCTAGACAATTGTTAACAAAGAAGTATAACAGCGATGGCCAAGGAACTTCATAAAAAAAGGCTTGACTTTATTTTCACTTAACTATTAACTGACATGTCTTATTAGAGAGCAAGCAATCAATACGTTTTGGGTTAGAGTCCTGCACAGCTTCTTGTTTTTAAATACGAAGGACTTCTATGAGCTGTGGGTCTCAGCATGTTTAGGTGATACAGCAGTTGTTTCGCTAAAGCATGTTTTCTTTAGTAGCAGTAACTCATGTTTGATTGCGCGAGGGATGGATTAAACTTGACAAAACCGGTGCTTAAAAGTGTCTCCGGATAGTCTGCAGGTATCGACATCTTTCAAAGCTTCTATGAAACTGCACATTCTGCAGATAAAAATATCCCAATTTCAGATTAATCATGCAAGTGTAACATATGTAATAGCACTCAGTTTAAGATGCATTAAAATCACTCGCTCCAAGCACCAAATCAACAAAGAAAAAGCCTCTTAAGTCAACAATGCAGTGACAGAAACAGTTCATTCAAAGCTTACCTTGTAGCTGATAGTCTGCACTTTAACCACATTTTGAGGCATAAAGACAAAGTAATCCAAGCAATCCAAAAGGAGCCTTGCCAGAGTAAAAGGGTTCCTCGTTTCCAACAACAACTTTTTTCTTTACTTTCAGTTTCTACAAGCAATCCATCGGTGTACAGGAAGGGAGGGAGGAGAGGCTTTGCATGTTTACAGACTTTGCACTCTCAGCACAATCTAGTGGTCAGAAAGCGTTTAGTGCAACTTTAACCTTTCTTGGCTCTTTATCAAAGCCAAACTTAAAAAAAGTTTAGTAAAACATTTGCCTATATGTATGTTCTTGAGCTCAATACAAGTCTATATACTGCTACTCAGGTTCACCGGTAGTGTGTTGATCATAAAACGTGTTTTTCGCCTCTTCATTCATGTGTTTTGCATTCACAAAAGGACACTCAAAAACATAGTTCTAACTAAATTATGAATAAGTTTGTAACTTAAGTCAAAGAGTAGTAAATAAGGAAGACGTGGTCTGATTTACCTGAAAAAAATCATTAATTTAAAGGTCAACATTTATGTTCAGTTTGCTTACTGATAGTCACTGAGACATTTTCAACCTTGGCTATTGGGCTACTTCCATAACAGTTTCTTTTCAAAAAGTCTATCATACTGTGCAAACATAGAAGCTTACAATGCAAGCTGTGCCTGCTGGCAAATTACTAACTACATATATACACAGTATCTGTGGAAAACAAGTGTGTAGGCTACAGAGCATGGGTGCAGTTGACGAGTGGTGCTTTGCATCTATGACACTGTGCGTCCTTATTGTTCCACAACCACCACACATCTCTCACATCAATTTCAAGACCAAACTGATACCCATCATCAGGACAGATTAATTTCCGTCAGCCGCCTCACCCTGTGTAGACTGTTCTATGATAATTGGCTAGGGACTGTTCGATAATTATTGAGGGGAGAGGGTAGGTCAAAAAAAGGGAGGAGGGCTTTTTTTCTCCTTAGGGGAGGGTAGTCTGAAATTTTTGGAAGCACAGGGGAGGGCTTCGCATTTTTTTCCTGGTTTATATTCCAATTAAATTCGTAACACTTCATTTCATCACTTCATTTGGATCTTCCCCATCTAAATTTAGTAGGCTACTTAATTCCTCTCGCTTGCACTGCCTCAATCAGAAAAGTGATCCAATTAGATCTTGCTTTGTAAATCGTCATCACACTTTTCTGTGCGCTTTTGGAAAAATGAAACGAAACATGGCCTCAGAGGAGAGAAATCATCAGTACAAAAAACAGCAGCTGCACTGAAATGATCAGCAAAAACAGTGATCAACAGTCTGCCCGTTATCAGCTACAAAACTGGCCACATCTGAGACAAAGAGAGCTGTCGCTCTTTTGCCTGCAGGCTGCTCGCACATTCTAAGCTATTTATAAACTATAAACATACCGAGGCAAGTGGAACTTTTTGTAGATTGAGGTGTGCCCAGAGAAGAGCCACTGAATGAGGACGAAGACTAAGACAAAGACTGCATGATGTTGGTGTGTGACCAGAGGATTTATTTTCAGTTTGTGAAGATGTAAGCTGTGGCATGACCACGTCATCACATAGGCTCTCACTGTGCAGCGCACCTGTATGAGGTAGGCCTACTTTGTCATAAAAATAGGCTAATAATGGCTGGGGATGGGAAAAACCTCTGAATTTCTCTAATCAAGTTCAAATTCAGCCAAGTACGAATGCACTTCAGATGCTTCTTGTATCTGTGAGGCCATGTTTGCTGAACTGGTCCTGGAGAAACACAGCAGTGTTAAGCAGATCAGAATGGCCTTTTCAGCCCTGAAGTCCTAAGGTGCCTGCACAAAGTTAACAAACTACTAATAATGCCATCTACATTACTCAAAAACACGAGTATGTCCTAATGTATCAAATCTAGATGGAAATAAAACTGGAATAAACTAAGCAGCTGCAACATGTTTGCTTTCCATGAAATCCAGCTCCAAAATCACATCATCTGAGAACAAGTCAGAACTTGTAACTTGTAGCTCTTTGTGAGATAGGAATTATCTCTTTAATTCAGAAAAAACAAGTTATTTTTGCTCAAGAGAATCCATTACACTTTCGTAAAATAGACCTATATCAAGCTAGTAACAGTCACATTTCACATAACAAGAGAAGCCAGCGCAGAGGATCCTGCTCAACCACTCATATGAGCGGACTGCCACAAAGGAGCAACCTTTGGGGTAAAATGACTTAATTCTTCAATTTTTACCCTGCTCACAATCTTAGCCTTTAGGGTTTTGCTTAGGCATATGGAAAGAATATGCTGTATTTGCTTACTTGCTTGTCATTGGGATTATATTGTTGAAACACGGAATGCACTAGAAGCCTGCCGCCTGTGTGTGTTTTACAGCATAATTAGATCAGATGCTCATGGTAAACTATGAAATAAAGACACAACCCCTATTATGAAAATGTGAAATAAGAATTGTCAGAGCTTGGAGGAATTAGAAACATTTATGGAAATCACTGGATGTGTTCTATGTTTTGCTCTAAACCAGTGCCAGCTTGCCTGGTCATGACACACAAAGCAGACTGTGCGCTCCACTCTGTGCGTAATGGAATGGAAATTACACACTGGCTAATGGTCTGCAGGTAAACTATCCAGAACACAACACCTTACGGCATAATTAGCCTATTACTAGGATTTTGCAGCAGATTTTTATACCGAAAAATGAAAATGTACTTCTCTCGTCATTTATCTGCCTGCAACCGGTCCAAAACTCACCAACATCCTTTTCTTTGACTCACAGCCATGGAGCTCAAAAACTTTTGAATCAATCCACGCATCACTGTACTGGGCACCACTTCATCATAACCTCATAAGCTGTAACGTTAACTGGGGGGCGAGTAACACAAGTACAACGCTTCCAAAATCTATTTTTGATTCTGCTGCATATAATTGCACTAAGTATAGCAATTTCTTACTATTGTGGTTATATTATTTTGAAATAACACAGGGGGGAAGGTCTTGCAATTTTTTTTTTCCAAAATCAAGGGGAGGGTCCAATGACATTATTAGTAACGTTGGGGAGGGCCTATCTTTTTTTAAAAAGTGAAACATGAATGGGAATTTGATACACAATGGGAATTTGATATGACTGAACTGGGAGAAAAATGGTTAACTGTTTACTGTGCTACTGGGGGCTCACTGGGTCTCCCACGTGACTCCAGCCATGCTTCATAAAGATAAAGCACACAGAGTAGTGCTTAGAGCTGGCTTTTCCTTAAGTGGAAATCTGCTACTTAGGAGACTGTCAGGAAAATTAACAGTACACCCCTTTTTGTTTTACAGCAGCTTACCATGATAACCACAGTCTCTGGACTTCCCAGCTGAATGAAGGAAGACTCCAATTTACAGGACTAATGTCCACTTTAAGCACTCTGTGCCGACACAGCAGCAAGGTCCTTATGAGGCCATCCATCCCCTGACACTGTCAGACAACAAACATGCATATACATGCATTTCCTCCACACACAAAGAAAACGACAAACTTGTGTGCAAATACAACACATTGCTATCTTTCACTTACACTGGATGTCACAGTGCCCACTCGCAGCTATATGCACCCTTCTTATGGTGTAATTCATTTAGAACTGAAAAAAAACAACAAACTCTTGGACCGATGCAGATTCTCCAAGGTGTATGAATTAGAAAAACATTCAAATGAATGGAAAAAAATCTGTTACTCATGCAGAGGTAACAGCAGGTTTTAGAAAGAAGACATTTTTTTAATTGTTTTAAAAGATACGTGGAATTAACTTGAAGCCCAATTCAACATCCATCTAGATAGAGAGACAGACAGACAGACAGAAAGACAGACAGGCAGGTAGATTTTTTTCTTTGATCTGGCCCACCACTGAATAAGCTATGACCAAAAGCTGCCATTACCCAAACTTACTTGCCTATCCCTGAGCTGAGCTAGGCAATTAGATATGTCTATGGATATGGTTAAGACTTACTAATGGGACTTACTAATGGGAAGGTCACGTGACTGAGAGGAATGGCGTGCTAACTTCGATTGGCTATCAAATACCTTTCAAACACCAGGCGATGATGGCTATACAACTGAACTCTACAAATGCTTCCAAGACACTCTTACACCACTTCTAATGTTGCTGTTTAATGATATAATAATTAATCAGGCCTGTGAGCATTTTAAATAATGACTACAAGCTGTTTGCAAAGATCCTTGCAAGGCGAATGGAAAATGTTATTACTTCTTTGATACATACTGATCAAGCAGGCTTTATACAAGGCCACTTAGCCTCAAATAATATGAGGAGGCTACTACATGTTATGACAAGGACGGCGGTTTATTAGCATCCGGCAACAGCATTATCGCTCGATGCCGAGAAAGCATTCGATAGAATAGAGTGGAAGTAATTGGTTTATGCACTTCCTAAATACGGATTTGGACCAGTTTTTATGAAACGGGGAAAGGCACTCTACCATGAATCAGTAGCAACAGTCAAAACAAACGGTATAAGGTCTGATCCATTTCACCTTTATCGGTCTACACGCCAAGGTTGCCCAGCATCACCAATTATTTTTACCCTCGCCCTCGAACCTCTTGCTTGTGCCATACGTACTCAAAAGGCCAGCCTTTTTGCTAATGACATATTATTAATAATAGTGAATCCAAAGCATTCCATCTCACAAATATTAAAGCTCATTGATACATTTAGACAGTTTTCTGGTTACAAAGTAAATTACAATAAGAGTATGTAATGATTAAGGCTATTCCACTTAATCATTTCACCTCTCAATCACATTTGGGCACCGCCTCCTTTAAGTGGAACCCCAAAGGCGTGAAATATTTAGGAATTAAAATCCGATCTCCCATTGAAAAAATGGTTGAGTTCAATGCACCAGATCTTCTCAAGACTATTAGAGAAGACATCAAAAGGTGGACAGTCCTGCCTTTATCCATGTGAGGAAGATCTGAAGTTATGAAAATGAATATGTTACTAAGGCCGGCTTTTCTTATGTCATCTATACCGCTTAAGGTTTCTTATGGAGGAAAAACCCAGGATCAGTTATAAACAACTAATAAATCCACGAAATAGAGGAGGAATAGGGCTATAAGATATTCCCCAGTACTACACAGCATATAATTCAAGATACCCCCTGCATTGGGCTTATAATGGTATGAGAGAGATTGGCAGTTGGGAATGGCCAATCCACTGTTACAATGCTCATGTGAAATGGTGGGAATGCTACAGAAACATTTGCCTTTTAGAGGAATATCTTAACCATCATGTCCATTATGGAACAATTGTTTGTCCACCGCGGGTGG
>OMKZ01050704.1:0-18600 GCA_900302535.1 Neoniphon sammara | reverse complement strand
GCTAACACACACACACACACACACACACACACACATTCACACCTACAGGCAATTTAGAGTCTTCAATTCAGCTGACCTGCATGTCTTGTTAATGTGGGAGGAAACAAGAGCACCTGGGTCGGCAATCAAGCCCTTTCTTGCTGTGAGGAGACAGTTCAACCAACTGAGCCACCATGCCACACTAAATGATTGTGCTCATTTATATTTTACATTTTATGTATAAAATAAACATAAATAAACTCACCAAATATGCCAATCTGCATATCAGATTTAGTGATATCTCTTGCAAATTTTACATTTTGGCCTGAGGGTGGTGCTTCAGGAAAGCTCACGCATCAAAACTGACAGGGTTCACTTCTGGGAAGCATAAATACACTTATCAAATTTCATGACAATTTTCATGTCAAATTTCTGCAAAATTCTAAGAGAGCAAATTTGACATTTTGGTGTGAGGGTGGCACTAGTGGAAAGGTCACCAAAATTAACAGGATCCATTATTTGGGAAGCAATAATGTGCTCACCAAATGTCATGGCAATCTGCCCAATAGATTGTGGCATTTCAGATTTGACATTTTGGCTTAAGGATGTTGCTAAAGGAAAGGTGGTGTTGACACCAAAATTCCCTAGGAAGCATGAGTATGCTCAACAAATTACCTGGTAATCTTAACATTTTAAGATATATGTTGTGTACAAGTCAACAGTTTGGCTTGTGAGTGGCACTAGAGGAAAGGTCATAGGGTCACCACAATCAAATGGAAATTTTTATCCTTTGGGGACTATGAATGCACTCACCAAATATAGCAAACCACTACTTTTATTCTGTGATATCGTGTGTGTAAAGTTAACATTTTGGCCTGAGGGTGGCATTGGAGATAAGAGTATGAGATTACCAAAAGTTTATGGCAATACACCCAATGGATTTCAAGAAATGTGGTCTTGGAGCAAAGTGTTGAACGAATGGAAAGACGGACAAACTGACACAACCATCTTTAGGCCGCGCCACCCAGCAGGGCAAAAAACATCAAAAACCAAGGTCATTTTCCAAAATCGAATCCTTCAATTCAACTTGAATTACATTTTTTTATATTTCACTTCTTCCTTTTGCTGTGGTCCTTTCTTCAACATTACTCCTCCCACTGGCCTGAACTGTCATACATGCACACAGGGCCGACATTTATAGAATGGACTCCTTTACGTGACAGCAAAGATAAATCACCAAAGAAAATTCTTCGACAAAAGAAATGGCCCTCTCTTTTGGCGTATTGGCAGGGTGAAATGCTCTGTTCGGCTTCCTGTGTCGCTGTGCCAAGAGGGAGTGATCTCTTCAACCCAGCATAATTGGGACCCCAGAGATGCTTCATTACTCGACAACTACTCCGCTATGCTTGTCTACTGTTCTCTCTGACTCTGTGCAGGCTCATTACCCAGAGCAAAGGGCACCAAAGGGTTACCTGTTCACATCATTCATCACACTGTGTCAGAATGTGACAAACACCTTGCTGTTGGGCGTACACACACAATCCTCATCAAGGCCCAAACAACCGTAAATGAACTCATCTACAGCAGATTCCCAAAGCAATGCTGGTAAGCAAATAGCTTTTTACTGATGATGGGACAGGCTAAAAAGCACTCGCTCTCAACCGACATACACTTAACATCAAGTGTGGGTAAGTGGCTGAGCACAAAGATTATTCTGACTAATCTCAAGCGAAAAATAAGATCAGTAAAAAAAACACTTTACCTACACTGTAACAACTAGGGATTGATATGTGTTTTTGAAGGTCAATGATTACACATATTCTTTGGATTATGAGTGCCAATATTTTGCAAAGACTTTTTATTTTAGTCATGTTGGAAGGGTGTTTCCAACAGCACCATGAGACACATAAACTCTCCACTGACCTATACTATGTTCCTCCAGTACTGGAGGCTGCAGTTTCAGGACCACAGCCATAGTCCTAGAACTGCATTTCTAGGACCCTAGCTGTTTTACCTGACCCTAGCTCAAGACCATCACTCCATTTAACGCCGTAGCACGCATGCACACAGACAACCATCAAAGTGGTTGCACTCCCACTCACAACTAAGATAACAATAATCACGACAATCAAAAAGTTTCATTAGAATCAAATCAAGTAAGGGCCTCCCACAGACAGCACAATATCAATCAGTTAAATATACTGAATCAAACACACAGATACTGACTGGCTACTGACTTTGAATAAAAGGTAAACCAAAGGCTTTTGTTTATTTTAATTTTATTTATTCATTGGTGGAACAAGACCGGCTGAGTTTAATCGTTGCCAAGTACCTGTGAAAGAGTGGATGCAGCAATCACGGAATTATGCAAAAACATTCTAAACAGGTACAGAGGTTCTCTGTGGTCACAGCACCCTTGTAATGAGTAAACCTAGCGACTTGATTGAACACTATCTGAATGGAATTGTTTTATGTGTTGTCAATATATTGTGGGACTGGGCTGCTGTTGTCTAAATGAAGTTGAATGCCGTATTGTCTATGTATTGTTATCAGTCTATGTATTGTTGCTTGTCCTGGTTTTGCTTGTTGTGTTGTATGTCAGGACTGCAGATGGAAATTAGCATTTCGCTAAATCTGGTGCAACCATCTTTTCATGTTTTTTATATGATTAATGTACTTGCACTTTGTCCTTAATAAAGTCAATTACAAATTACAGTATTGCCCAAATGTCTAGACAGCACTATAGGTCTAAGATAGTAAGATACTGTACATGGTATCAAACCCGTTTGATACCATGACCATGCCCCTGTTTGTTTGTTTTTGTTTTCGAAAGGTTATGAACAGATCTGCATGACACTTTGTGGAGAAGTCATGAGGCAAGGAAGAGCTGATTCACTTTTCACACTGATTGGCCAAAGGGAGGCGTGGCAATGAGCATTATTAACACATGATGAATATCCAACATGTGGAACACACGTATCTTGGCAACTGCATAGTGTTGGCAGGGGTATGCACGCTGTACTGAGTGCTTTCTAGTTCATTTAATTGTTCATTCATTTGTAGTATTTATTATGTCAGGGGTCCCCCAGGGCATACATGACAGCCTATCAATGTCTCACTCACAGCATCTAACAACTTTAAAGGACCATACTAGTGATTCTAAATGTTTGACCCATTTAGGTACAATTTATGCACATTTTACATTGCAACAAACCATTTTGTAAATCATGCTGGACTACTACAGAACATAAAATCAAAATCCCTCAATTTTCAAATTAGATTTTTTGGTTGAAACACCCAACTTATAATGTTCTGTTTCTGCAGCTAACAAAGCAGCGCCCCCTTCTTAAACCATGGAAAAAATTTCTGGTGTAAGGCAAACTTTTCTCCACGGACTATTTTCCGGTGGAGAGGCCATTTCCAAGAGCAAATTGGCAGTGTAAATGGGCGAACAATTCTTTTAAAAAAATCTTTTTTTTTTTTTTTTTAATTCAAGGCAAATTCATCAACTTCTCTATGGAACTGTTCATCTTGCTGTTCATCGTCCACCTCGAGATCCGACATAATTTCCAGTTTTTGCAGCTCTTACTATCCCTATCAACTTCCGTTGTCAGAGAGGAGCTGTGCATTTCAGTACTTTCAAAATGTGGGAAAATAGATTAGCAAGTTTCCAACATGCTTATGACCACTTTGATTAAAAACTACCAAATTCACATTGTCCTTCTAATCTCAATATCTTCATGGCATTGGTGTTTCTCGTCTTCTGGGTTAAGTTTAGCGACAGCACAAGATGCGAATTTGACGCTGTCTGTCAGTTGAAAATGCCCGTAGCCTACTGTTGTCAGACAGCCCCTGAATGCACCACCAGGAAGGTTTTCAGATCCGTTCAAATCACTCTGTCCAATTTCAAGTCATCAAAATGCAACACGGCCTCTTTTAGGAAAGCTAATGATAATGATTCCATATTGTACAGGAATGAATGGAATCCATTGGGCCGATAAAATGTAGGAAAAATGACTTGCTTTGGGAAAAGATTAGCAGAAACTATAAGTGTACATTTTGTAGACATTAGGCTATGTAAAATCACTGGTATGGTCCTTTGCAATATTACATATTTATTTATTCATTTCGATATTTATTTGCCAAGGGCAATATAAGAATAAACTTAATAATATCCCATGTACTTTTCAGCATATTAACTGATTTTGCTGATAGCCATGTATTTGGGCATTAACAATGCAATAGCAGTGGTTTAGCTTGATCATAAAAGTTCTTCTACACTTTTCTGTCATTAGTTCACCTTTCTGTCGTTAGTTTACCTTCTGTAAACTAGGTGATGCCAGGTTAGTGCAGGACACTGACGACTGACTATATAATACAGAAGCAGAAGAAAGTGAAGACAAGCTGGTATAGCTAGCCTTTACCTAGTTATGCACTCTCAGCACTTTGCACTGCTGTTAATTTTAAAATATTGTTTACATGATTTTAAGCATTTTTTGCCTTCTATTCTTTTACCTGTATTTATGCACTGCTGCTGCTTTTAAAAATGTTTTAAAATGTTATATTTTACTTGATTTTATGCATTTTATGTATTTCTTTTTTGGGGTAGCGTCAGGCTTGCGCTTGTAGATTTGAGAAAAAGACTGTGGTGTGTATTCTTGTTTTGATTTTATGCATCTATGTATTCTATTCTTTTTCTCTTCTATTCTTTCTTCTTTAATTCTTTTTACTGTCATCATTTTTTTTATTATTTCTATTGCATTAATGTTCTTTAACATGTTTTTATTTTCATTTTATTTCTTCCTTCATGTGAAGCACGTGATGCTTCTAATCTCCTTGTTGTAAAGCACTTTGAGCTGCATTTCTATATGAAAGGCTAGATCATTATGATTATTATCATTATTATTGTAGGCCTACCTGCGAGAAGGATGAGAGTAGGGCCGGGGGCAGCAGGTCAGGAATATGGATAGAGACTGGAGGACCAGTCCAGTTACTCTGGACAAACATATGGAGGCAGGTGACAGCCAGGACCATAGCCACCACCTCCCTGGAAGAGGAAGAAGACACACATCAGACAGAATAGAGAAATACTAGAGAGATGGGCCAGTTGAGGACATGTCAACTTTTCCAGATATAAGAAAAATATTGTTTTCAACTGACAGCCATGGCCATAATGTATACAGTATATTTTACAAAATATATTTTTGTGGGATCAAGGAGCTTGAAACTTATCTGGTACATTAAAGTCACAAGAAAACAGCATTGCTATGTTATTTCTAACACCATTTGGTTCCACATATTTATATGTTGTATATACAGGGAGAGAATGTTCAAAAGTTGGTGGGTTGGACAAGATGCAAAGAGAAAGGTGCTGGAGTCCATTACACTGCTTTACCAACTACATACTAGTGTAGTTGGTGAAGAAACCCACTGTGAAATGATTTGCACATAATCTTGAGCTTAACAAATTCTGGATTCTTTAAAATGATGAATGATGGTGTCTTAGGAAAAGGAAAAAGGGCCTACTAATGCACAAAGCAACCACAAAAAATAATGTTTTCCACAAAATTAAAACAGTCTTTTTAGGAGAAGTTAGATGGTAGGAACTATAACCGCTGAACACGTGTTCTTTAGTTATAGTTCCTGTAGTTGCTGTAAGGTTTATTTTTTTCAATTTGATGGAGCTAGGCTAATGACCTTAATGACCTGTAGACTTCAAGTCTTTATGCTAAGCTAACACAAAATGCTAACCACAGGAATTGAACCAGTGGACGTACAGAGGTGAAAATAGTATCAAACATCTTGTCTCAGTCTGGAAAAGGGTTATTTTGCCCAAAACGTTGGAGTATTCCTTAAATGACTTCATTACAACATCCATGCCAACTCTAAATAACAAAACCAAAAAATAAAACGTCCTCATACAACAGTACTGATATGAACCATAGAATCTTATGAACAAAGAAGGATAACAGAAGAGCAGAGAACTGAAAAACAAAAAGTTCCTTTCTGTTGCCTTAGCATGTAGACTAGAGAAAAGAAAGGCAGAGCCAAACTTAGCACTACAGGACTGGCAAATAAGGGACCATCAGACACTTCTGCCCAAAAAAAAGGGAACATTTGATTTAAAGGTTGTCTGAAATCCAAAAAACAATAAATGCACCCAGTTGTCATTGTCTTGTTTCACGACAAGCCAGCCATCTTCCCAAAGAGTTGCATTTGGCTATCTGGGAATTTTCCCAGAGATTCTTATTAAACTGGATAGGTGGGTTACCTGGGCACAGATCGAGATGACAGAGTAGCCCACCAACAACAGTCCTTTTAAGCTTCCACCTCAATCTGAGGGCAATTACAGAGCTTTAAGAACAGGCCACGAACACTGACACACCTTAGCTGCCTATCTATCATGCTGAGAAAGTGATGGAAGGTGATAGAACAGAGGGAGATAAATCCGATACAGAGGAAGGGAAAGGACCAGTGACGCGTGCTGCAATCCAGATTTACTCGCAGACAGTTTACCCCTGGGAGAGAGGAGGGAGATGTTAAGCTGTTCTTATTAAAAATTAATAATTCATGACAGCAGGAATAGAGGCAGTGGAGGGAAAAGGAACGAACACTCAGCTCCACTCAGCCGGAGAACAGCTTTGTGATATGCTCATCTCCCTCCTTCAGAATAAAATCTATCTACCGAGCTATTGACAGACAGACAGTGCAGACATGTAACCTCAACATTTATCTTTTCAGCGAGCGCATTTTAACTACTGTCATAATCACATCCCAAGAGATAACGAGGATCCAATTTCTCCTCCATCCCACAAATAAATCATCGAGATTAAAATATTACTAACTGTATCTGTTATTTCCCCAAGGAAATGGATCAAAAGCATGGGACTCTGAGTGTGAGAGATTAATATGTCAAAGTACACTCAAAGGAATAGTCCAATGTTTTGGGCAAAATACCCTTTTTTCGGACTTGATAACATTTTCACCTCTACATCCACTGGTTCGTTTAAAAAAAAAAATCCAAGATGTGTATGGCAAATACACATGATACATCATGTGTGAATCATGTGTATCATGCTTCGGAGTTGCTGTAAGGATTATTATTACACTTTGACGGAGATAGGCTAACGACTCCTGTCGACTTCAAGTCTTTATGCTAAGCTAACACAAAATGCTACTGATAGGAACCAGACCACTGGATATACAGAGGTGAAAATGGTATCAAACATCTTGTCTCAGTCTGGGTAAGTATTTTGCCCAAAATGTTGTATTCCTTTAAACATACTGGCACAAATCTGTCGTTGGTTAAGTTCTGGCAATACTTTTTGGCGTGAATTCAGTTCAGGAATTCAGAATTCAGTCAGCTCTGTATCAAGTGGTGTCCCACCCCATCATGCTAGGCTACCTGTCGGCCTTGTCATCCTCGGTGGCATCCGTCAAATAGAGCAGGACCCGTCTCTCCAGGTAGGTCTCAATGTCTTCCCCATCGCTGCAGACGCCGTCTCCAGCCAGCAGGTCTAAGACCTGGGGACTCAGCAGCACAGCCTCAAAATCACCCTCCAACAAGGACTGCAGCAGGGAGCCAACCTCTGGAAAGAGAAAATGGTTCATGTACAAGCATATTTCGATCAGCTTACTCGGGAGCATTTACTTCATTCGTCTGATTCAATTTGGTTAGGTAAGAACAATGCCATTTGAACTCAGTTGGCACCAAATACTGAGACATCGGAAAATGTAAATCTTGGTCTTCTTCCAAGCACACCGTGGTGTGTGGTACATTGGGGGGCGAGGACGGAATATGAATCAACAACACGAAAAGACACCAAGGTTTATGGCTATAAAGTAGGGACAGGCAACCATGTGCCACAGTATGCCAGGATTATGCAGGTTTCATTCACCAAAGCACACCGTCAAGAGAAATTTATCAGTGAAAGCACCTGGTGTAGTGTTTCACTGGGATGAAAACCTGCCCTGCTAGGTAACAGATGTTGACATCTTTTAGCTAGCAGTTCTTCCTGCTTCTTCACAGTATACAAAGTTAATCATGGCATTTGAATTTCAGTAACTTTGCACATTGAGTTTGCACATTGTATTTCATGTTTACAATTATACTCACTTTTACTCATATTTAACACTTGTCTAAGGCAGTGTTATCCTGTGTTTATATTTATTATAGTGTATTCTATTGTTTTTATTATATTGTTTGTATTTTATTACTGTGTATTTACTGTTCCAGTGCAACGCCTGGATAACCTGCTGCTTTAACATAAGAATTTTACAATCTGAGATCAATAAAGCACAACTATCTATCTATCTATGCTTGCAAATGTTGGGAGTGATGCTTACATTAAGCTCTTTCTTCATGCATTCTTAAAGGAGTACTCCAATGTTTTGGGCAAAATACCAATTGTCCAACTTCCACAGAATAAGACAAGATATATGTCCAATGGTTTGGTTCCTATGGGTAGCGTTTCATGTTAGCTTAGTGTAATGACTTGAAGTCTACAGGAGTCATTAGCCTAGCTCTGTCAAAGTGAAAAAATTAACCTTACAGCAACTCTGAAGCGGTCTTATACAATGTATCATGTGTATTTGAACTACACATCTTGAAAAAAAAAAATTTAAAAACAAGAGTCGTTTTAGGAGAAGTTAGATGGTTGGAACTATAACCACTGAACACATGTATCCTTCCATCTAACACACTGATCCACGCAATACAACTAACTATATCTTCAGTGGTGCGCAGATCACTGCACTACATGGAAGGATACATGAGTTAAGCTTAGCTATGCTAAGCTAACACAAAATGCTACCCATAGGAGCCGAACCAGTGGACGTACAGAGGTGAAAATGGTATCAAACATCGTCTTAGTCTGGTAAGTCGGAAAAAAGGTATTTTTCCCAAAACATTTAAGTCCTCCTTTAACTAGTGCAAACACCAGAGAGGGTAAATTACAGTGAAGTTAAAGACAAGTCCAGTATAATTAGCTAATGTTACAGGGACTGGTATCAGATTTGTTTCCTGCACAAGCCCTGGTTCATTTGTAATTGGGCAAAGTAAAACAAAAATGCAGGTGGGATCACACCTTTAGTTTCAGCTAAACCAACCTTGCAAGATTTCTTAATTACTTCGCATATATCACTCTATAATTATCTGAAAAGGGCCGAAGCTTTGCATTAGAACGAGACAGCAATCGCGTCCACGAGTACATCAGCAGTGTTCCATCAAGAGCATCAAGAAAAGTGTAGTACTTTGTTCTGTTTTTTTCCTCCTAGCCTCCACACACAAGCTGGCAAGAAAGGCTGGGAAAATTAAGCACCGCACTCCACCTTGCTCCGAAGCCCTCACCACCTCTACAACCCTCCCCTCCTCGTTTGTCTTATATTGTTTTGCGGTGATTGTTAATCTAACCGCATATTCTCATTAAGTCGATGAGCATATTGAACTATTCCCCACAGATCCGGCGTGATGTGCAAGTGCTTGGCAAGCTAACACACCCACACACATATGCGTACACCCCGGTGCCTGTTTAAGAGGAGGTGCGGCTGAAGAGGACGGCGGTGAGGTGGTGAAGAATGTTGATTTATGAAAGGACAGTGGGAGGCTGCGAGGCCGCAGCTATCCTGCCAGGAGTAATTGTGCCGCCTGTGTGCTCGGTTTCAACATCTCTCCAGCTTTCATTAGGTCTTTATTTGAACAGGGAGACTTGCCGGGCTCATTAGCATTGATTGCATTGTGTTCCCCTGATGGAGAGAGGGAGGCAGACAACAGTGAAAGATAGAGGGGGGGGGAATGGTTGGTTTTTCGGGCGGCATAATGAGCGCAAAGCTAAATCTGAGCCATGCAGTCAGTCACAGACACATTGGAAAATAAATGCAGAGAAGGGAAGCTTTAGCTAGGCAAAAAAAAACTATAGCCCTTATTTCCCTTTACAAAAAAAGAAAAGTCCTGCCAGAGAAATACTGGCAACTTAAAGCCTTCTCCAACTCTTTCTTCTTCTAAAAAACAATCCCTTCAACTCACTCCGCTCTAAGGGAACAGCATTCAGCCAATCTTCAGACAGCGTCTGTCTGATAGCTTGACATGCCTTGAATGCTAAAACAAAGATCTCTGCGGCTGATTGGGGAATTCAAACAATTTCCAGCTGACTGTCATTGCTATCCCAACTGTCCTGCTACCCCTCTGATTTACGAACACTGAAAACAAAGACACCAGTCCCATTTATAACAGCCCCCACCCACTCAAATCAGCACTGCTATTACTTCCATACAATGGCCGTTGGGGCTTTAATAGGCAATCGCTGTGCAACTGGTCCTGTAAAGGAGGTGTGGAGATATTCCACATTGCAGCTGATCTAATGAAATCCAGGGGCTGTCAGAATAGCACACAGTAAGGAGGGAGGGAAAGGAGGAAAAGAAGAGAAAGGCTTTGGCTTTATGAGGGGGAAAATGAAAGCCTGCGGTATGGCCACCAGCACTGTGGATAACATTTCAGCTACTCTTCAGCACCGCTGAGGACCAAGCTGCAATTAGGCCCTCAAATTAGTTCATAAACGCCCAAGCAATGAGCTGCAAGGCAATGGAAATGGAGAGGAGCGTTCACTAAACTGCACAGGGTTGAGCACCATTATAGATATGAGAGGAACAACCATCAATTTCTGAGACAACCGCTGCCATTTCTCCAACTTAGCAAGCCTTCAACTTAGGTGTGAACAATCCACATACACACACACAGTGGCTGAATCCCAGAGTTTCCCCACATTTGAAATAGGTGGGGTGGGTCACCCTGCCTTAAGGATCTGCTAAAACCACCCAAAATTATTTAATTGGTTAGGTTTCCAATGGACAGTTTTCATACCCCATGGCTGAAATAGTTTCAGAGGCTTTTGCACTCCGATAAGAATAAAATTCTGGGAGAAACACTGATGCATGCTAGTATGTCAGTTTTTATCATCTTGATATTTTAACATGTTGATATTTTAACCGCATGCATTAATCTCTCTTGATGCCGATTCAACTATTTCAACACGACAGCATGACAAACTTGATATCAGTATGCAAAATCTTCAACCCCAGTTAACTAGAGCACACCAGCCCAACTGCTGTACAGAAGCTTCACAAGTGCGGCCAATCAATTTAACCGCATATTTATCATAATCACATTAATTGTGATATCTTGGTATAATTATTGTGAACAAATAAGACTATGATCGAGACTGTTAGTCTGGTGTTTCTCAATATTAAGACCACTCTATCCATAAGCCTGTAACTGTGCCCCCTTCCATGGTGATTTTGTCTTTACCTGTTAAGATAAACATGTTGGAAGTGATTTTTCCATCTCTCGTTCAGTCCTTCCATCATCTCCCATTTCCAGAAACTCCTAATATTTTGCTGTTTTCACTGAAAGAACAGTGTCTTCTCCCAGTTTTGTTCAGTAAAGCAATCCAGCAGATTTCCTGCCAAATCCCACCCAGTAGCAAACAATGTTAAAGTCTTCTCAGCTGTGGTCTTGTTGGTTTTCAGTAGTTATTCTTTTGTCTCAAAATTAATGTACCAAGGACCAATCGATCTTAAAATGGTACATAGCAATTTTGACAGTGCCCTATTTTACTGTTTAGCGGAATTACATTATGCCAATTACAAATTTATATTAGTTAAGATTTCTGGCAGCTTAAAAGACTTGGAAAAACTACAGCAATTCTGCAAATAAAAAAGGGGTTAACTAAGTGTAATTGAGTTTACAGGCCACTGCATCTCCAATGACCTCACCATAAATGTTCTGACTTATGGTTTGATCAATGTGGGTTTGTCAGTTCTGATACCAATACACAAACACACACACACGTATGTATATGTATATGTATATGCATCTATGTATGTGTATATATATACATATACATATATATAAACTAATTTGTGCTGTATCTCCTGATATCTAAATTTGGTTATTTTCATATTCAAAAAATTGCATTCAGTGTTTCCTCAGATTTTTATTTTTGTCTCTGAATAATATTTAGACAATGGGATGAACCATACCAATGAAATCTTTTTAGAAGGGTTAGTAGCTTCTTAAGGCTGGTTTCATTGCAGGTTTTACAGATACACCCAAAAAAAATCCCATGTTGGACAATAATGACTGGCCATAATGTTAATCAGATTTTAGCAAAAGGCCAATATCTCCTGAAACCGATTTATTAGTCTTACCCAACTTTGACTAATGGAAAGAGAATACACAAATCTATTTCACAACAGCAAAGACTCCACTGATAGGGTTTAATACCCCACTAATCAACCAAGGCAAAACAGAAAATGTTACATCTAAGAAGGACGGCAACCTAGCAGAGTAAAACCTGTGTGTTATGTGCTACTGATGAGTGGTTTGAAGTCAAAATGTTAGCCTAACATTTTGCCCGGAACCTTAGCTTCCCCCACCAGGTGTCCACTGACGGACTGCGCAAAAGTAACAGGATGCTGATCCACTGCAACCCAGTATAAAGACAACAGCAACGACGAATAGCCGTGGTCTGGGACGTTTGGAGCCGGAATCACATATACGTTAGCAGCTCCGAGACAGCCCGGTATTTAACAGTGTCAGTGACATGACACAGAACCCAACTGACAGTCCAGTCGCAACACCCCTCTTAAAGGTGTCCAAGTGAAATATGCAGCTTAAAACCCAAGATATTCAAAATACTCACTTTGTAAAATGTTTAGTGCTATCTGCTATCTGAGCACTCATGCCAGTAAAGTCATTTTTTACAGTCTGTGGTTCTGACAGATGTGAACGTTCCGCGGCTCGCCGCGATACTAGTTACGTTAACAGCTAGCTAACCCCGAAAATTCAACTTGTGGAAACACTGAAAGCTCCCGCCCACCACGCTGTTTTGCTGAAAGAAAACAGTAAGAATAACCGGGGGACTAATTACAAAAGTTTGAATTTTCTTGAAATGAGTACGGCATGGTATATTGGATGTATGCCGCAATGCAAAGTAGCTCTCGGCGATTCAGAAAATATACTGACTGGCATTTTAAGAGGTGTTTACTTGTGCCCATAACCAAAGCCACATTATATTCGCAGAACGCTAAAAGGGGTTTGGAGAGAATGTCACGTATCTGGGCTAACAGCTAGCTAACTAGTTAGCTATTGAACATGACATCACTTACGGATCGCTGCTTTCGGACTTAGGGGACGGAATTCGTCGTCGCGACATTAGTTCTTCAGCTAAGAAAACCACTGTCATCACCACTAAGTTAACCTGCAAACTACCAGCAACGTTACCACTGCCACATTTCATCAGCGGGACAGGGCTTTCGCGTCGCTGCGTTCAAATGTCACTTTGCTTTGCTAGCGAGCAGTATGACAGTGTGGTCATTTACTGCAGTGCACAACATGTAACATAAATCAGATCGCGGCGGTGTTTGATAGATGGTGACACGACAAAAAGGACACAGTTGTCACTCACCTGCAGAGCCGAAAATGTTCTGCTTCCATTCCGTTGCTTCGCTCGGTGTTAAAAAGCCTCGCAGCACGGGTATCTCAACGTCCCGCAGCATCACTGAACGACTGTTGTTCCTCCGAGGTGAAAAATGGGACTGCTGCCTTCCAGTCGAGACGGGCGTAGTTCAAATCTGGGGATTAATCGCTTTATTGATGAAGCAAGGCAACAGTATTCTTAAATCAATGATAATGTTTATTTCTACCCATGTGGTGTAAGTGGCATCAGTGAGCAGCCATGACAGATGCGCACTGCATTCTGGGAAAGCTAATCAGTGCTTGCTCAGGGACTGTAGTCATTTTCAGTGTATATCTAGAATAGGCTTCCATCATTGACAGTGGTCTGTGGGGTTTAAATAGCAGGTTGGTATGCTATGCCACAGATTGCAGCTACATAATGATTTCCATAGACTGGATAAGGTATTAAACTTGAAATTGTACTTATATTTCCAAAATGGAGGTGGATGGGTTAGGGTTAGGGTTATCACAAGCTGACTTCTTGTGATGAAATGTCATCACAAGCTGACTGTCTCCACAAAGAAAAAAAACTCAGAATGAAAAATACAACCAAACCATTTTGGAAGGCCTACATTGCTGTGCAAGCTTCAGATGATGTGCCACTCCTGTCATCACCCAGCTTTAGAACTACAGGGCTGTAGGCAGGTCCTGCTTTAAAAAATGAAACAGGTGATTAATCTTGATTATGTCATCTTAGCTGGGCTGCCTGAAGGTGCAGGCAGGAGCATGTGTCTGTGTGTGTGTGTGTGTGTGTGTGTGTGTGTGTGTGTGTGTGTGTGTGTGTGTGTGTGTGCGCGCGCGCGCGCGCGGGCGCGTGTTTTGCAGGGTTGAGGTCAGGGTCTGACTAGGATGAGGTGAGGTTTAGAGATGTGTTATGTTCCTACAAAACATACGTTTGATAATATAATCAGCCCATAAGAATAAACATTAAATAAATGCTGTTTTTAATAATAACCATGTTGTATCTATGATACTGAGGCTAGCACTACAACATCCCCACCAATACAATTAACATGAGATGGACTGGCACTGATGGTCCCCAAATGAGACATTTTCATCTGCTGGATGGATGGATGTCACATTGATGAAAAATAAAAGTCACAATACAGAAGTCTGGAGATCACAAAATCTGACTGCACTACTGCTAGATTACAGGCAGCATATTTGAGCACAAAATAATTTCTACTGTTACACAGTCTTGAAAGAATAGCAGTTAGGTCTATGCACAGAGACTGTTTGAAATGCTATTCAATTTTCATTGGTAGGTTTTATTTATTTGACGTTGCAGGTTTCGTAATTAATGGCAACGTCCCTCTGCTCCGTATTTTAGTATGTAGACCTATAACTGGAGTGTCTCTTTCCTTTCAAGTCATCAGGCTATATTACTGTTCTGCTTTAGAGAGTTCCTTGCTTAAAACAGATGAATTTGTTAATCCTTTTAAACACACCTGCTCAAGCTGTTACATATTATGAAATTAAAAGAAAATATCCAAATCTAAAGTTTTATCTTGTTTAAATGAGCACACTCAGGCTGTAAAAAGAGAATGTAAAAAGGCTGAGTAAAATGGAGACTTGTAACCAAAAGAAAATTCTAAAATAATTATAGTAGAGGTATCAAAATACAAGAATGCAAGAGTGACTGTTTTCATTCTTCCATCGTTGTCACCTTTTCAAGGGTCATAATTCAAAGGTCTTATTTAATGTTATTAATTCAGTTGTCAGCCCTTCCCCCAGTTATGCTTTTGAGGCCTGCCTTGCAAAAGGTAAGGAATTCCTGACATTTTCTCAGAAAAAATGAAAAGTATGAGACATTTCTTACCTCCTATTTATTATCTTGTCTATTACACCAGAACATCAAACAATTTTGAACCATTTTGAATAGTTGACAAGGGGAAAAAAGTTGACAGGAAAGTCACATTCACAAAGTCACATTCCAGCTAATGTCAGAAACATGCCAGTTGGTGGCAATGGATTTACATTACTACTAACTCATCTTTGCAGTGAGCATCTAACCTGGGTAAATATGGAGCAGTCCCAGCATAAATGTGTGTGTAAATGGGTCAAGGGCCTACTGAGAAAAGGTAGGTTAAAATAACCCGGTTCTGACCTAGCACACCATCATGGAGAGAGGCTGGACCTGACCTGGAGTGTGTTCTGTATAAAAAATCCAGAGCAAATACCCTTTTCACCCTGGTAACCACCTAATGCCACCGCAAGCATTCCATCAGGTTTGTACTGAAGTTGGACTATCAGCAGGAAACTGTGACAAATAGTCATTTGCAGTCTACTTGAAGTGAGGGAGACCCGCAAAAAATTACAGCTAAGTTAATGGGGACCTTGTTTAAGTTCAAGCCATAGAAATGGAATTGAATTATATTTCTACGGTTCAAGTAGGCAAAACTACAAATATTAACAAAGCATTAACAAAAATATCTTGAATCTACTGAATGTGTCATGGCCACAGCCATGCCCTAGTGTTTTCTTGTGTTTTTCCTGTGTTTCCTGCCCCCTAGTGTTTCCCTGTTGGTCTCTGTGTGTGTCTGTGGCGTGGGCGTCTGTCTCTCTCCCTGAGTTCCTAGCTCCACCAACACACCTGCTCCGTGTTGCCATCAGCTTACCTGCCTTCCATCTACTCATCAGCCTTGCAGTATAAGAACCCGGCTCTCACTCCCAGACTTCGTCGGAGTTTATATTCAGAGTTTCTCTTGGTGTTATCTAAGACTTGAACTTACCTTGTGTTTCCCTGTGCCCCAGGTCACCTCATCCGACGGCCTGCCCGACTGTTTCTGGATATCAGCCAGCCCGCTCACACCACACGCCTCCCTCATCAGTTCTCAGCCTTCAGCCTCAAGCCTGTTTACCACCATTATCACCTCCATCTGCTCTCCCCCCACCAAACCCTCAATACACCTTCCGTCTCCACCATCTCATTTGTTTGATTTTGCATTTGGGTCCACCAGAGCACAAAAACCTTAACAGTACAAATAAATTGCCTAGTTTTGAAATGATATCACACAATAATCACTACATAAATTTTATTCCTGCATGAGATGGTGGTTTGCGTGGATCCAACCCCCTCTCTTCCCCCTCATAGTGTAAAGATGATCATACCAGGTTAAAGGTGAATAAAGAATGTTTGTTGAACCTGATCAATATTACTCCTATCCCAGCTCTGCCATGGCATTTTTTTCAACTGTGATAGATGGCTTCAGTAATTAGAAACTGGTATGTCAGGTCTACTGACGTACTTTTTAAAGAAATAAGACAGTAGAGCCCCCTAATGATGACATTTAAAATTTCTAGGGATGGTGAAGAACCTTGCTGGAGACTCCAAGTGGTGACAACGAAACTGGTGATGACACAATTCTACTGACTGCTTTAAACACTAGGTTGTTATCACACACACAGCACTGGACTGGCTCAAGTTATCTCTCTAAAAAAAAAGTATCAGTTTCATACATCATTCATCACAATATGCACAGGTTCCACAGGGCTCTACTGGCTTGATCCTGTTTTCCCTGTACATGCTACCTCTTGCTCATGCTAACCAGAATATACTGTGTTTTTACATTGTTATGCAGATAACACTCAGTTATACCTACCTTTAAAGCCAAGAGATCTTTCTTGTTTGGACAAATGAAATGAATGAACTACAATGAATTAAACCACAAAACTAAACTTCAAATATAGCCGCAAGTGGCGATTTCGAGGTCCAAGCACAACAGGCAGTCTTGGCGTTAATATGTCCAGAAGAATTTGAAAACATGTCATATGCATAAATTGCCGCATGGTTGTCAAGTTTCAATTGGACACAGTTGGATTCAAAGTGGGGATCTTTGTATCCCCAGAGATGGCGACTTACTGACTGTGTAACTGGGAAGACATGGCTTTCCACACACCCTCTTACAACTTGAGGCAATGACATCACATGTGCCAGAGTGGTGGGGTATTTTTGACTGTTTAAACTTAAAATGCTGACAACAGTCACAATGTTGGTGAGAGTCAGGATATTGGTGAGAGTCTATAAGAATCAATTAATGAGATATGAAAGAAGGCGTGGCTAAATGTAGGGGGTGGGGGCTATCCAACACCAGTGAGTTCAATGATGACTCCTGCAAGAGTCTACGACAAACGGTTCATTCATTTTGAAAGGGGGCATGGCTAAAGTGTAGCGGTGGGGCTAACTCAACCAATGAAAGAGGAACTCTGCTGAGTTCAATGATGCCTGGAAGAGTCTACGACAAATGTATCATGAGTTATGAAAGGGGGTGTGGGTAAAATGTAGGGGAGACCAGGGCTTCTTGTCACACGGATAAGTTGTCACACTGTTAATATTTTAACACACGGAGGGTGCTACTTAAAAGCTGAATACTAGTTTTGTGCCTTTTTATGGTCTGATGTCATATCCTGTCTGGGCAAAGCAGAGGACACTGTTAACTGAGGTGAGCACCAATTTACCATTTTCCAGACACTAAAGTAAAAAAAAATCAACTTGATATTTTTTGTAATAATCTTCTAGTAGTTAAAAATCTTAACAATTACACATTTGCATTTGGTAGAGAAGAGAATAAAGTGTATTATTATACTTTTGCTAATGTCCTGCTTTAAGCTAAATTTAAGCTATAGTTAACATTAGCAAACATGGCAGTTTGGGGCAACTTGTCACAGTGATTTTGGGGTAAGTTGTCACATGTGACAACTTGTTTGAAATTATTTTCCAGTTGTATTTGGGACTAATGTAATGGCCACATTCCAAGATTGATTCAAGTTAAATGATTAATCAATCTTTTTTCTGTGGTTGAATTTAAGTTTGAATTTGAAGTTTTTAAAAAAGTAGAGGATGAAGAAGGCACTTAAGGTTGAAAGGCAGACACAAGGTAAGAAGAATCTATTCCAAAAGAAATTTGGACGATCCAACCTACTACACCAAAGAAAAGGAAGAAAATTCTAGGAAAATTTCAGATGCTTCTTCATCAGATGGAGATGAGTGCCTTGGCCTTGTGTGGAGCCATTGGCAAACAGCAGGTCCAAGAGAGACTTGAATCCAGAGCATGAAATTCACAGTGGGCTCATTAAGAATTTATTAAGGTTTAATACCTTGTTTGTTC